>JAXIVD010002955.1:22858-42858 GCA_036785275.1 Cancer borealis
AAGGAAAAGCTGAGTCAGTGTTGTGGTGTGCGTGCGTGCGTGTGTGTGTGAGTGTGTGTGGGTGTGTGTGTGCCTCGTCATCAGCCTCCCCGTGACCTTCCCTAACAAGTGTGCAGCAACACCCTCGCCACCACAGCCTGGCGTTGGTACAATAACAGTGCCCAGCTGAGCGGGGTTCGAGCCGTCCTTCCATGCATGCCGCGTCCATCACTAACTGAAGTGACACTTGAGGAAGGTAACTGACACACCCGTTACCTTCCACGTCTCCACCTGGATCAAAGGTCAAGATGGAGATGGACGCTGCTTGCAAGCATCACGTGATTGGTTCACCGCCACCACGTGTGTCCAGCGGTCCTGCGGCCAGACACACGCCTTGCAATTATCATGTCTGTTTCTCGTCCATGCAAGCGGCAGATGTTGTCTTGCACTTAGCTTATCGTTGGCAATTAGTTGTGTCTAGCGAGGGGTTTATTGCATTGCTTCAGGAGCAACGCAATACTCCTGCCTGGCCGGGGCGAGGCGGGGCAGGTTATGGGGCGGAGCGAGGCGGGGCGGGGCAAGGCAAAGCGAGGTTATGCGGCTGGGCGGGATGGGGCGGGGTGGAGTGATCACTCCGCGCCACTGATAAGTCTTGGGTAAATGCCTTCCCAGTAGCAGCAGCAACATGGTCAGTCTGGTGGCACGTGACCGTGACTGTCCTCCAGGCCTCCAGGCACCCCTACCCACCCCCGTCCCATCCCGTCCCTGCCGCCTCGTGCCCAGTACATCATTATCTCATTGTAATGGGCGTCTCTGATACATCTTATCACAGACAATGTCAGGAAGATGAAGGTTCATTCCACCGCTGCAGTGTGTTCCTGGTGGTGGTCCGCGACACCCACACCCACACCCAACATGAAGGCTGGGGCGGCATGGTTGGTAGTGGGTATGGTAGTATGCTGGGCGGGGTGTGTGCGGGGCTGCACCTGCTGGTGTATCCGAGCGGGGAGTGGAAGGTGCCGGAGGACACGCTACACAACCTGACAGTGTCCCTGAGGCTGAACCAAAGCGAGGTGGACCCTGCGCTGGCTGGCCCGGCGGAGGCGGTGCTGGAGGTGACGGCGCTGCACCGCGATGAGTGGCGCCTCGACTGGCAGCGTCGCGCGGTGCAGTTCTCGCCGCAGGAGGCCGTGGAAGGCGTCAACAAAACACTCACCTTCTCGGGGTTTTACTGGGGCAGGACACACGTAGGACTGTTCCTCACCCGCAACGACCTGCACCTGGCGACTCAGGGATCCATTGCGGCGGGCGGGGACCTGCACGACACCTGGATGGACCTGCACGCACCCTTAAGGTTAAGGGACACAAACAACACCTGGGATGACCTGCAGCTCGGCGCCAACCTGACACTCCTCAACCACCTGCAGGTGAGTGTCCAGCCGTCCCCTCCTCCACTCACCTCCCCGCCACTCTGTCCTCACACCACCCACACCACCCTTACCACACCTTCAGTCTGCATCTACCTCCTCTCCCTCACTAGTATTACGTACTTCTTCCCACACTCCCACACCTTCCTTCCCTCACATTTGCCTTCCTCTTCCAAAACTCTCCCACAATCCTGCCTCTCCTCATCACACCTGCCTCACCTCACCACACCTGCCTCCCCTCACCGCACCTGCCTCCCCTCACCACATCCACCTGCCTCCCCTCAGATCGTGGTGGACCGCTCCGCCCAGGTGTTCGAGACGCTCTTCATCTCCTGTGGCTTCACCTTCCTCCTGTTGAACAACATCAACATGGGCGCGCAGCTCGACCTGAACGTGATCCGGGAGGTGCTGCGGCGTCCCCTCGGTCCCCTCTGCGGCTTCATCTCACAGTTCGTCTTCATGCCACTGGTGAGGGGAAATAAAGGGGAAATAAGAGGGAAGGAATGAAAAGGGTGAGTGATAGTGAGAGAAATAGGAGAGATGTGAGAGATACGGTGAGAAAGAGAGAGGAATGAAGAGAGATAGTGGGAATGAGGGGAAAGGGAATAAAGGGGGATATAGGAGGATGAAGGGAAGAAAGGTAGATGGGAGAGAGATAGGAAAGACAGATGGTAAGGATGAAAGGTTAGCAAAATGATAAATAAAAATGATGGAAGGAAGGAAATGGAGGATGAAAGTGAAAGAAGAGGAAGAGGAAGTTACAAGTGTCTTTTACGTCCTAATCACCAACTAATCACTAATCCATCGCCCCCCCCAACACTCCACCACATCCTACCCTCTGCCCCTACCAATCACCCCCAACCACCCAACCAAGTGTGGATGGGGGTGATGACATCCTCCTCCTCCTCCTCCTTTTCTTCTTCTTCTTCTTCTTCTTTCTCCTGAAGGTCATGTGATGGGAGACCAGGTTGGGGGAGGAGGGTGTTGCTAACCTTGGTACGAATGTTATCTTAAATATACTCTCTCTCTCTCTCTCTCTCTCTCTCTCTCTCTCTCTCTCTCTCTCTCTCTCTCTCTCTCTCTCTCTCTCTCTCTCTCTCTCTCTCTCTCTCTCTCTCTCTCTCTCTCTCTCTCTCTCTCTCTCTCTCTCTCTCTCTCTCTCAAATTCTTAAAGACAGGATAGTCGATATCCTTCCATATTTGTTTAATGAATCCTTACAACAATCCTTAGTCCCAGTCGATTGGAAGTCAGGTAATGTCATGGTAATCTTTAATTAAGAAAGGCGACAGAAGTATAACAGGGATTTACTGGCCCACCAGCTTGACATCAGTAGTCGGCAACATGATTCAAAGCACAATTAGAGACACAATTGTTCGTAACTTTAAAGGTGTTTCACTGATAAGCAACTCGTAGCGCGGTTTTGGGTACAAAGTCATGTTTATCTAATATGTTGATATTTTATAATAATTTTCCTTCTGTTCACGATATCACCAGATCTTTGTGTAAATTGTGTATCATAATAAGATAGCTTCAAGGTCAAACAACTTGGGATCGAAGGTAATGTACACGATAGGATCCAAAGTTACCTAGAGAAAACAAAAGCAATGCTTTTGTTTGGTCACCAGTCACTAGAAGCGTCCCACAAGGATCTGCTCTTTGACTTGTGTTATTCATAATATAAATCAATTATATCAATGCTGCGCTCAATAATTTAATTTAAAAATTCACTAATGATATGAAAATCGGAAACTCGGTAATCTCAGACCACGACAAGGAACACCTTCACGAAGACTTTTAACGCATCTCAGCAGAGTTTGAAAGGTGGGAGACGCCTTTTAACGTCAATAAATGCCATGTTCTTCAAGTGGGAAAAAAGATACCAAAAACACGAATACGAAATGTGAGACGAGAATCTTGAAAGCGTACATTGTGTCTAAAAGATCTTGCTGTTTTGATTGCGTCGAATCAAAAATGTTCCCAACAATAGAAAGACGACGCTGGTAAAGCTAATAGAATAACATCACGAGTGGAATAACTACAACCGCCGATAAACTATAATTTCAATCAAACCTCGACATCTTAGTCAGTTGGTCAGAAAAGTGGCGAATGAAATTATAGTATTGTAGCCACACGAACAGCCTCGTTAGCTCCAGTAAGACTGTTGCTGTCAGTTCTTCCTTTGTACTCCTTTATACTACACCGTCACCTTCAACCACCTTCACTTTCTTTTCAGATCACCTTTGGTATGGGATATGTCTTCTTCACGGACCCTTTGTACCGCCTCGGCCTCTTCACGCTCGGGTGCAGCCCCGGCGGGATGATGTCTAACTTCTGGACCCTCATGTTTGGCGGGGACATCAACCTGTCCATCACCATGACTGCCGTGTCCACTGTGTCGGCCATGGGTTAGTTATACGTACACATGGGCAAAAATGGGTTAGTTATACGTACACATGGGCAAAAATGGGTTAGTTATACGTATACATGGGGGAAAATAGGTTTGTTCCACGTGTACATAGGCAAAAATGGGTTTAGTTCCACGTGTACATGGGCAAAAATGGGTTTAGTTCCACGTATACATGGGCAAAAATGGGGTTAGTTCCACGTGTACATGGGCAAAAATGGGTTTAGTTCCACGTGTACATGGGCAAAAATGGGTTTAGTTCCACGTGTACATGGGCAAAAACGGGGTTAGTTCCACGTGTACATGGGCAAAAATGGGTTTAGTTCCACGTGTACATGGGCAAAAATGGGTTTAGTTCCACGTGTACATGGGCAAAAACGGGGTTAGTTCCACGTGTACATGGGCAAAAATGGGTTTAATTCCACGTGTACATGGACAAAAACGGGTTTAGTTCCACGTATACATGGATGAAAAATGGGTTTAGTTCCACGTGTACATGGGCAAAAACGGGTTTAGTTCCACGTATACATGGATGAAAAATGGGTTTAATTCCACGTGTACATGGACAAAAACGGGTTTAGTTCCACGTATACATGGATGAAAAATGGGTTTAATTCCACGTGTACATGGGCAAAAACGGGTTTAGTTCCACGTGTACATGGATGAAAAATGGGTTTAGTTCCACGTATAAGAATGGCAAAAAAATTCAAGCGCAATAGTGTTTTCTTGCTTAATTTTTTCTTGGCTTATTTTGCATAGATGTAATTTTCATTTTTATAATTGTTCTTTCTTTCCCTTGTTATTTCAAAGTTTGTTGTTGATATGAAGTTTGTTTTCTTATTTGTTTGTGGCAGTTTTATATTTATTTATTTTTAATGATTTAGTTTCTATTTTATAAAGTGTTTTTGTGGAGTGTTTTATAAGGTTGTCTGTGCGGCGTTATCTGAGTGAAGTAAATGATAAGGATTTGTTTTCGTGGACATCTTTACGTCATTGCATTCTCTCTCTCTCTCTCTCTCTCTCTCTCTCTCTCTCTCTCTCTCTCTCTCTCTCTCTCTCTCTCTCTCTCTCTCTCTCTCTCTCTCTCTCTCTCTCTCTCTCTCTCTCTTTCTCTCTCTTTCTCAAAACAAAATCAAATCAAATCAAATTAAAATACAAAAAAATCAATGACAATAAATAAAAAAATAAATAAATATAATAAACAAAATAAAGAGAATAAAAAAAAACACTTAGAAACCAATTACAAAAACGTTCACAAAATCCACGTGGTTTGTCGCCCCCCGCCACCCCCCTCCCCCGCCAAAAAAAAAAAAAAAAAAAAAAAACTTCACTGATCTCCCTTCTACAGGAATGATGCCTTTGTGGCTCTTCACCTTGGGGCAGGAGCTAACACAGGGCGCCTCCATGCAGGTGCCCTACGGTAACCTAGTACTCTCCCTCGTCGCACTCACGGTGCCTATGGGATTGGGTGTGGCGTTGAGGGCGTGGCGGCCGGCGTGGGCGGACATTGGCGCGAAGTTTATCAAACCTTTCACTCTGGTGGTGATCATCTTCTTCATGTCGGTGAGTGAGGGAAGGAAAGGGAGGAAGGAATAGAGGAAGGAAAGGGAAGGGAGGAAGGAATGGAGGGAAGGAAAGGGAGGAAGGAATGGAAGAAGGAAAGGGAAGGGAGGAAGGAATGGAGGGAAGGAAAGGGAGGAAGGAATGGAGGAAGGAAAGGTAAGGGAGGAAGGAATGGAGGGAAGGAAAGGGAGGAAGGAATGGAAGAAGGAAAGGGAAGGGAGGAAGGAATGGAGGGAAGGAAAGGGAGGAAGGAATGGAAGAAGGAAAGGGAAGGGAGGAAGGAATGGAGGGAAGGAAAGGGTGGAAGGAATGGAGGGAAGATGGGAGGGAAGGAAAGGGAGGACGAAGGAAGGGTTATGTAAGGCTATGGTAATAATAAACTGTTTTTCCATTTCTGTAATATTCCCAGTTTAGTGATTAGCTCTAAGTATGCAGTCCCTATCAATAGCAAAATGTCAATACTTCTCTAGTGTATTCTTCTATTATTCGACCAATTTTTCTTTTTCTTTTTAATAATTTTTGTTTTTTTTTGTTTTGTTATTCATGTTAGTCATTCCTTCGTCGCCGGTTATTCGAATTTTTGTTTATGTACTATTTTCCGTGTTTTTTTTTCCTTGTCCATTCATTATCTATTCTTATTATCTCCTCGTATGATATTTTTTTCTTTCTTTGCCACGTACTAGTATTTGCTATTAGGTCATCTATTATATTATCTTTTATTTTTATTTTTATTTCTTATCTTTTTTATCTTATATTTGTTTTCGTCTAATCTTACTTTTTTTCTTCTTCTTATCTTCTACTTCTTCTTTTTCTTCTTCTTCTTCTTCTTCTTCTTCTTCTTCTTATCTTCTACTTCTTCTTCTTCTTCTTCTTCTTCGTCTTCTCATTATATTTATAACCATACATTCAAACTTCGACTTGCATTATTCCCCAGTAAACATCCATTATCCTCTTCTAACTCCTTCCTACATGACAACATTCAACTCACTACCCTTCCTTTCACTCCCTTCCTAATATGCGTTTCCCTTCCTACAGTTCTGGTTCTACAGCTCCTATAAAATATTCACTATGATGGAGTGGCAGATGGCAGTAGCAGGCTTCCTAGTGGCAGGTTTGGGCTTTGGACTTGGCGCCATCTTTGCCTTCCTCTTCTGCCTCTCCAAGAAACAGATCATCGCTATTAGCATCGAGACGGCCTTCCAAAACGGTGGTGTTGTGTACATCCTTCTTAAACTGTCCCTCCCGAGCCCCGACAGGTGAGATGCGCCCCGAGAGGTGATAGGTGACGCTCTAAACAGGTCAGGTGAGGTTAGGTGGTGAGGTGGTATGAGATTAGGTTAGGTGGTTTCGAGTGCCAAAGTGACCCTGACAGGTATAAAAAACAAACAAGAAAAAGTAATAAAAATAACTGACTGGTATTTACGTTTGTCTTAAAAATGGAAAACTTCTGAAGGTGAAATATAGGAAGGAAAAAAAATCCAGCGATTCTTAATAATTCATCAAAACATTATTCCCTAAACTTGACGAATTCAATGTAAACTTCATCCCTTTACTAATCCATCTGTTCTTCGTTGTCTTCCCGGCAGTGACTTAGCGGCTCTTCCTGCGATGGCAACGATGCTTCAGGTGGGTCCGCCCATGACGCTGTTCTTCCTGCTGTACACGGTGCTGCAACGCTACTGTGGCTGCTGTCCCCTGGAGGAGGAGGAAGTCACCCCCGCGGAAGACAATGAAGAGAAAACGGACGCGGAGAGAGCCAAGGAAATCGAAGCTTTTCTTTCTAAATCAGACAAGAATATTTTCACGGACTCAGTTATGCAATACAATGAGAATAAATATGGGTTAGTACTGCAAGGGATGACCAAAGTGAAGCTGACTACGGATACAAAAGAGACCAATATATTATAGCGGATATATCTTTTCTTATGTTGTATTTTTTCATGATCTCATTTGGCCGTAGGAGAGGAGTGATTGACGGGGGTGAACAAAGGAATGACAAGACAAGTTACCTGAAATGATTTGTTGATGCTGCAATACTCATCTTAAATGTAAATGAAAAAATAAAAAAATAAAAAAACGTGTTGATGTTATGATTGTGTGTTGTGTGTTTGTTCCCTTTCAGTGTTTCTATTTCATGATGCAAAACTATAACAACTATAACAATAACAACAAGAACAACAACAACAACAACAACAACAACAACAACAACAACAACAACACCAACAACAACAATAACAACTTTCGGACACTAGACCTCAAGCCAGTGTTATCCGGAGGAATGTGTGTGTGTGTGTGTGTGTGAGTGTATGTGTGTGTGTGTGTGTGTGTGTGTGTGTGTGTGTGTGTGTGTGTGTGTGTGTGTGTGTGTGTGTGTGTGTGTGTGTCCTAAGGGGATGTGTTACCCTCCCTTATCACCTCTCTCCACCTGGCTAGATATGAGGCAGCCAGTGTGTTACCAAAGCATCGTACAGTACTCCCCCCCCCCCCTCCCTCTCTCTCTCTCTCTCTCTCTCTCTCTCTCTCTCTCTCTCTCTCTCTCTCTCTCTTGATAAGATAACTACACGGTTACCTAAGTATCCTCTTTAAAGTGTTATTTAATGCCCGACAGAGAGAGAGAGAGAGAGAGAGAGAGAGAGAGAGAGAGAGAGAGAGAGAGAGAGAGAGAGAGAGAGAGAGAGAGAGAGAGAACCACACCACACACCCGAAATAACGATATACCAATACAATACATAAAAAAAAAAAAACTGAAAACAAACAAACAAACAAACAAACAAACATACACTCGTAATGAATATCTAAGGCTAATACTGTTCCAGGACGTTAACTCTTCCACCAAATGGCGTTCCGGGTATGCCAAGGCTTCACGCAGGTCATTCAACGCAGTCCTATGTACAGCCTCGCGGATGCTTACTCATTGGTTTAACAGATGTCAGCTTGGTCAGTAGGGGCGGCACGGGCGGGCAAAGTCTGAGTGAGTGTGGGCAAGAATGAAGGTTTTTAAATCTATTGCGTTGCGCTCTTCTGACCCGATGTTCTATTGTTTATCTGTGTTTTTATTATTGTTGATGAGGAGAATTTATGATTTTTTGGAGGTATGTAGCTAATTTTTTTTTTTTTTTTTTGTCTGAGTTTCACATTGTCACGTACCATTTTTTGGGTGATATTAAATTGATAGTAGTAGTGCGATTTTTATCTTTATCGATATTCTTTTATCTATGTATTTATCATAATTTATATTTCAGTCTTTTATCTTTTACGATCTAGAACCAAGGGAAGTCAATGTGCTTAGGTGGTGTGTGTGTGTGTGTGTGTGTGTGTGTGTGTGTGTGTGTGTGTGTGTGTGTGTGTGTGTGTGTGTGTTCTTATATAATTTTATTTCTACAAGATTGTGTCGAGTTCGTGATGTGTGTAATATTCGGAATTTTACACACAAAAAAAAAAAAATTAGCATCTAAACTGAAATCCTAATTGAACAAGGTGCTTTGTCTATTATTAATAATTTTATATCTTTTTCATCAACACTGGTGAAGTATTAAATCCATCATAATAATTTTTTTTTCTAGACCAAATCAATTAATTTTTAGAGATAAAAATTCCCGGTGAAATGGGCTGAAACTTAGCTGAAAGTATTACATTATTCTTATATACAACTTTATTTGAAAAGATTAGCAAATCAAACCCTAATCTCCCCTCCCAGCAACAGCCAACTTCTAATGTGTGCGTAATATTATGTCCCAAAATTGTCGTCCTGCACATTAATCAGAAGCAGAATATACTCATTCACGCACACATTCTGTTCTGCTATCTTTGTAAGCTACTCTGACATTAATTTCTCCAACAAATATATTTCTAGTTTTTTCCCCCACCTATCAGTTGTCAACGTTCACCTCTACTGTCCACCAACCCATCTGTATCACGAGATAGTGAAGACATACATCACAACGGGACAAAAATATCATGTCATAAATGCTAATGATAATGATAATAATGTAATAATGATAATGATAATGATAACGATAACAATGATAATAATAATGTTACAAATAATAACAATAATAATAATAATAATAATAGTAATATAAAGCAGCAGAAAGATAAGTAAATGATAACCTCTACATGTAATAGTGATCCCGTAGAAGCTGAGCGTGACGTCACAAGTAAACAAACGAATGTAAACAATCCTTTCACCCTCCCGTTAGGCTGGAGGGGCAAGATGGGAGCCATGGGTGACACTAGGGGCTACTTGGAGCTGTCTAGTGACCCAGTGAGGTTCGAACCCGTCAGTAAAGTAACCAATGTGTTCTTTGATGACACCAGTAAAGAGGTGAGTGAGGGGGGAGCGAGGGGTGAGGTGTGGCTGGGGGGGTTGTCCTTGCCTATGTTTTTTCAAGGCTATGATTGGTTTTATTACTGCATGAGTGTTGGTTATGAGGTTATAGATGATGTTAAGTTTGGTTTGGAAATGATAACTGTTTCTGCCGTTAAGGGAATGTAAGACGATTAGGAAACTTTCAGTGTGAGTTTAGGAAGTGTAGGTGGTAGTTAGGAGTGTTAGCGGCAGGTGATTATGCGTTGAACCAATCTTAACTATTATAAAGCTCAAGTTAAGATAAAGTTAATGTGTTTCGTGTCAATTAACTTTATCCAGTTCATGTCATAATGCACAATGTATTCCAAATTAAGTGATGCTATGTGGTCATTAATATGCTGATAATAACTATTTCTGGCCATACTAGATTTTAGGACCCATGGCATCTACAGTGTGAGATTTTCAACATGCTTCCCATCAAGTCAGTCTGAACATAACTACTTGATAACATGTCTTGAACTAATTTCCTGTGATATGTTTTAAATCAATCTTGTACTCACCATTGTGTTGAGATGCTCATCATTTCCGGGTCCAACAAAATTTCTGGAATACGAGATAATATTTTAGCTTTCATCCTGGTAATAAAAGTAATGTCTTTATATTTAATGAAACAACAATAAATATACACTTAAAATTCAACCTTAGGTGTTATGATGATTTGGCATTTATGTTTCTCAGAGGAAAATAATCCTTTGGGGGAATTACTATTCATCATTATTATTGTGTCTCTTCTACCTCCTGACAGTCCTGTGTCTGTGTGTGGACATAAAAAAATATAAAAAGACTTTGTGCATTAAGAAATAACTTATTCTAGTGACATTTAAATAACATGAAATCCTGAAATTAAAAAAAAAATATAAATCCCTCCACACACACACACACACACACACACACGTTAAGGGAGTGTGTTCTTCCCCCAGGTGCTGAGTGTGCGTGGTGGGGGCACGCTGGGGGTGGTGGTGCGGGGGCAAGGCAGGGACCACACCTTCAGGATGGAGGACCGTGGACCCATCTCCTCCCTCAAGTTCTCCCCCGACCACACCATCCTGGCTGTGCAGCGCTCCAAGAATGCTGTGGTGGGTGCTGTGCTGTGCTGTGCTGTGTTGTGAAGGCTTACTAGTGTTGTTTGACTGAGTAGGAGCAAAGATTTATTGGGATGAAAGTGTTAAGAATGCTGTGCTGTGTTGTGCTGTGCTGTGAAGGGTTACTTGTTGTTGTTGTTTGACTGAGTAGGAGCAAAGGTTTATTGTGGTGAAAGTGTTAAGTAGGTGTAAAATAGAGAGACTGGGTTTGGTGTAGAAATGGAAATGTGAAATATATTTGTTCTAGAAAAAAGTTGTGGATTTTGCTAAATATACGTGTTATGAATTTTGAAAGTGAAGACAGGTAGATAATTTTATAGTTAATGTATCTAATTAATATATTTCATAGTTCTTAATTCACTTTCTTTCCATACAATATAGAATCATTAATTTCATTATCATTTAGACAATCACTCTTTCTAGATTAACATTAAATAGAGAAAACAATTATATCTACACGAGTACAATTTAGGATGACAAAACACCATCAAAATTAGCACCAACACCCACCAGCATGTCATAGGGTGAGGAAGGGAAGGACTCCATACCCCACCATGTTTAAATGTTGCTGATTTTATTGTGTACAGGAGCTTCTGAGTTACACTAATGGTGAGGTGGGTGCCGGCCTCACCCAGGAGTGCCGCGCCAAGAGTGCCACACTGCTCGGCTTCATCTGGACCAACAGTGATGATCTGGCACTCGTTACCGACCATGGTGTGGAGTTTTATCAGGTGTGTGTGTGTGTGTGTGTATGCCATTATCTTTCTGTGTGTCTGTAAATATTGATGTTTAATTATTTTTTTTTTATTTAACTAATATTTACACTCGTTCATGTATTTTGTTTTTAATTAACTGTTTTTTGAGACCTGTTTGACTTTACTTTTGTCATATAATCGGTTTTTTCACAGCAAATATATAGTATTTTTTTTACCACAAACACAAACACACAAACACGTACACACACACACACACACTCACACCTTCCTGTGATCCTGTAGGTGAGTCGTGAGCGTCTGGGTGTACGTCACCTCCGCAGCTACAGTGTTCCGTGTACGTGGTTTGTGTGGAGCTCCGAGTGTTCCCTGCTGCTGCTGTGTTGTGGCACCTCACCCTCCTCCACCACCCTGCAGCCATTCTCCTTCAAGCCGGGACAGTCTACTAAGCTGGCCAAGTTTGAAGGTGTGTGTGTGTGTGTGTGTGTGTGGTTTTTTTCTTCTTTTTTTTCTTTATTTCTTTATTTCTTTCTTTCTTTATTTTTTTTTTTGTGTGTGTTTGTGTTTGTTTGTCCTTGTCTTACCTACACCTTTTTCAATGTGATGTCAACTTATTATGTATATAAATTAGATATTATTATTATTATATTCATGAACTTCGGTATATATATAATGTCACATGTTCACTCTTCATGTATACATTTTATGGTGTTAATTAAGGATATTAAATGAATATCTTTCCTTCTATAACAAGTTTTTATTTTATTTTTTATTTTACTGTCAATTGTCCAAAAATAAATATTGCACTGAAGACAGGATTAAGTTTTTAAAAGAGATGCAATCCACACATACCTAATATACTACAATAATACATTTTTTCTTAACATACATAACACAAATAACATCACATAAGTAACATAAAAACACTCCCCCTTGTGGTACCCCAGTGGAGGTGAGTGGTCCTGGGGGTCCCAATGCACCTGGCGTCACCCTGGGGGAGCGTGACGTTTGTGTGGGGTGGGTGTACGGGCTGTCGTCTGTGTGTGTGCTGCGTCACCCTGCGTCACCCTCCGTCACAGCGGCTCTGGACGTCTACACACAGAACAAGTATTGAAGCCGATCTTGTTTTTATTCTGGCGTTAATTTTTTTATTTTTGTCTTGGTTAATCTTCCCTGAAAACATTTATTAACGCCATATTTTTTGCTCTAAATGAATATATATTTTCATAATCTTATATATGTATGTCCTTCCCATCCTCAATCCTTCCTTCCTTCATACTATACATTCCTTTCTTCATTCCCTTCCTTCCTTCTTTCATCCTTCTTTCCTTCCCCCCATTCTTATCTGTATGTCTTCCTATCCTCAATCCTTCACTCATACCATACATCCCTTCTTCATTCCCATCCTTCCTTCTTCTCCTTCTTTCCTTCCTTCCCTCTTCCTCTTTATCACACATTCCTCCCCTCACCTCCTTCCTCACTCTGCAGGGACAGCCAGTTCAAGAAGACCTACACTTGTCGCCTTGAACTGACTGGGAGATTTGCGGTCAATATCCTCGACAGTCTCATCATTGTCCACCATCAGGCCTCTAAGGTAGGGTGGTAGAGGTAAATACAGGTGGTAGAAGTAGAGGTGAGGCAGTAGAAGTAGATACAGGTGTGGAGAAGTAGAAGTAGAATTAGAGGTGGTAGAAGTAGATATAGGGATGGGGAAGTAGAGGTAGAGGTGAGGTTGTAAAAGGAGATACAGGGTGAAGAAGTAGAAGTAGAATTAGAGGTGGTGGAAGTAGATACAGGGATGTCAAAGTAGAAGTAGAAGTGGTAGAAATAGAAGGAGATAAACTTTTAACTTAAGATAGAAGAGGAAGAGGAAGGATAGAGTTTCAAAGTAGGGATGAAAATTTAGGGAAAGGATTGGATTGTGATTTAGTGAAGTAGAGAAGGATTGAGATCTTTGGGAGGTTAGAGGGAGGAGAATATAATGATTTTGAGAGATTGATGGAAGATTGAGGGATGGAAAGGTAAAGTGAGATGATGGAAAGGGGTAAGAGGTGATGGGGAGCTTGAGAAAGAGGTGATGAGGTTGTGAAATGAAGAAGGTAATGATATAAAGGAAGAAAGAGTTTAATGGAGGGAAAGGTAGGAAGGAGGCAAGGTTCTATATAACGATGAAAGGGAAGTGGAAAGGAAAGAAAGAATAAATAGCGATAAAAGGGAAAAATATGAAGGAAACAAGACATGAGAAAATAAAATAACAACAATAATACTTTTTTCCTCTCCTTCCAGACCTCCCTTTTGTTTGATGTGTTGGTGGGTGGAGGTGAGGGGGGTGGAGGGATGACATGGGTCTTCCCCCTCCCTCCGCCTCGCTCCGTGCAGCCCTTCTCCTTAGTAGAAGCCAGCGCACTCCCCTGCCCCGCCGCCTCCCCCCCATCCCTCCCTTGTGAACTGTACGCCCCTACCTGGGTTGTATTCCAGGTAAGCCTCGTTAAGTCTTACCTGGCAGAGTTATGTGGCTTTTAGTTTTCTCTCTTAAGTTATTTTTATGTGTGTGTATCTGTGTGTGTATTTTTTTAAGATAGCCAGGTGTTGACTCGTGTGCGTGTGTGTGTGTGTGTGTGTTTCAGCCGGACATCGTGATTGACGCCAGGCTGGGGTGTATGTGGCACCTGCTGCTTCGTCTGGACTGCTTAGCAGAAGCAGTGCAGGACAAGACACAGCTGGTGGACTGCCTGTTGAGGAGAAAACAAGGTACTTCTCTCTCTATCTCTCTATCTCTATCTGTGTCTCTATCTCTCTCTCTCTCTTTTATTCTTCAGTTAAGCCTTTATCCTACCTCCCTTCCCCTTATTTCCCCCTTCAAAACTTCACTAACATCCCTTCCCCTTATACAATCCTCTCCCTTTCCATATAATCCCATAACCCTAACACCCTTTCCCTCCCTTTATTTCCTCCTCCCCTTAGCCAGTGCCTCTCTTTTCCTTTCCCTTTTCCCTTAATCACTCCCCTTCCCCCTCCTCAGCCAAGTCGTTAGTGCTGGTGGTGGTGCGGAAAGTGGTAGAGTCCGGACAGCTAGCATGCCTGGGACAGATATTCGACAAGATCAACACCGCGTACAGACAACACCTCAACACCATCCTTCAATCCCAGGTGAGTCGTGGGTGTGGTGGTGGTGAGTCAGGGTGAGGGTGAGGGTGTTGTTAGGGTGAGTTAGAGTGAGTTATGTTACCTTATTCTGGGTGAGGCTTAGTGTTCATAACTTTTACAACCATGTCCAGGATGATAGAAGGTGTAAGGAATATGTTTAGTCTGTTCATAACTTTGACAATTGTATATAACTTGGTGGGGTTGGCAGGGTGCTCTAGGCCAGTTAGGGAAGAATAGTTATCAAGCAGGGTGTTGGCAGGGTGTTAGTGAAGGGGGAAGTATGTGGGAAGGAGGACAGACAGACAATATGAAGTGAGATGAGGTTGTTTAAATAGTCTAATAAATTCTGGTTTTAGTGTATGTATTAGGTTTGTATACAGCATTGCCTTTCATTATAATACAGTGGAGTTATGTGGAAGGGTGGAACATAGGTGGTGGCAGGGGCCAGAGGACAGGGGCAGGGGGCAGGGAGGGTTGGAAGGAAGGATAACTCACTCAAACTCTGCTCAACAATCAACGTTTTATTTATTTATTATATTTTTATTTTATTGTAGATGTTAAGTTTTTTTTTTTTTTTTTTTTTTTTTTTTTTTTTTTTCCATTTCTAGAACTAGCTAACACCAGAGTGAAAGTTATGTTTTATTATTTATTACATTTATTTATTTTTGTTATTGTTTTTTTACTGTAAAGCTTAAAAGTTGTAGTAGTGTTGATATGGTATAAAGGCTGTCCCCTCCCTCCCCCTCCCCTTCCCCCTCCCCCCCTTCACATTGCACTCCCCCCACCCCCCCCTCCCTCTCTCCCTCCATGTTTTTTTTTTTTTAGTCCAAAGAGAATATCGCATCACAAACTTAGATCAATTTTTTTTCTTCTTTTTCATATATAAATACACAAGTGATTTTTTCCCTAGAAGATTAAGCTTATTTTTGGCACTAATGGCTGCCTTACCCCCCCCCCCCCCTTAAAAAGTTATCTCTTCACCCCTGATGCTCTGTTGTGAATAATCTCTCTTTCTTTTTCTTTCTTTCTTTCATTCTTTCTTTCTTTTTCTCTCTTTTTCTCTCATTCTTTCTTTCTTTCCTTCTCTCATTTTTTCTTTCATTATTTCTTTTCCTCTTTCTTTTTCTCTCTCTCTCTCTCTCTCTCTCTCTCTCTCTCTCTCTCTCTCTCTCTCTCTCTCTCTCTCTCTCTCTCTCTCTCTCTCTCTCTCTCTCTCTCTCTCTCTCTCTCTCTCTCTCTCTCTCTTTCTCTCTCTTTCTTTCTTTCTTTCTTTCTTTCATTCTCTCTCTCTCTCTCTCTCTCTCTCTCTCTCTCTCTCTCTCTCTCTCTCTCTCTCTCTCTCTCTCTCTCTCTCTCTCTCTCTCTCTCTCTCTCTCTCTCTCTCTCTCTCTCTCTCTCTCTCTCTCTCTCTCTCACGCTTGTCACCCCCAGAAGTCAGGTTTGTTTCTGGTGAGTGATTCCCACATTCTTAGAGACTTTGGGTGTTGATGGGCCTTGGGGTTAGCTGTAGTGGAAGACTTGATTATTGGTCATTCTCTCTCTCTCTCTCTCTCTCTCTCTCTCTCTCTCTCTCTCTCTCTCTCTCTCTCTCTCTCTCTCTCTCTCTCTCTCTCTCTCTCTCTCTCTCTCTCTCTCTCTCATTTCTTCATTCTGTATCAACTTTTTAATCTTCTCAAAAGGCAACAGTAAGCATGCACACCACCCATTATTATCTTCTTTTTACAGTCATGTGTGTGTGTGTGTGTGTGTGTGTGTGTGTGTGTGTGTGGTTGAGTTTCATAATCCTGTCTTTTTCTTTTCCTTACTGGTTATCTCAATGCCTTGTTTTCTAAAATATTGGCATTTAATTTCTTGGGTAAACTTATGTAATCTCAAAAATTCATGTTATTATTCAGATGGTTTGATGAATGAAGAATTGTAGTGAATGATAATAATAATAATAATAATAATAATAATAGTAATAGGTGTAGCTAGTAATATGTAGCTGTTTGTATGTTTGCTTGTTTTCCTTCCGCATGTTGATGGTGATGAATGTTCCCTGTAGTAATAATGATGATGATGATGATGATAATGATGATATGTAATTGTTGTAGCTAGAAAGGAAAAGGAAAGCCAGGCATGTACTACTTCAAAGGATATGTATTGTAATTATTTAAAGGATTTTGACTTATTTGAAGGAAGTGTTGCAGGGAGTGATGTCATACAGGTCAACACACACACACACACACACACACACACACACACACACACACACACACACACACACACATTACCACACTCATACAAGTCAATCCAAATAAACAAAGAAAGAAAGAAATACAATCTAACCCACTAATTCCTATCATCACCCTTTTCCTCCTCCTCCACCTCCTCCGTAAAAGATGGGAGAGAGTGTGAGTTTCTCCGGGTCAGCGAGTGGAGGGGTGGAGCGGCGTGTGGTGGTGGTGGAGCAGGCGGACATGTACAGTGTAGTCCTCGCCCCGCTCATGGAGGAGGCGGAGAAGGTGGAGAAGGAAGGCAAGGCTGGCGCGGAAGACAAAAAATGTGAGTGTATGTGTGTGTGTGTGTGTGAGACAGGGTTGGCATTGAAAAAAACCCACCTAAAAAAACCTGGTCCAAGTGGGTTTTTGGGTTTTTTTAAAAATATATTTAACATATAAAAGAAAATATAAAAATTATATAAATAACATCAATGACAATTAATGACAGTTGTAGAGTTTAATTAGGTTTATCAGATGCTGCAATGATATATCCAATATCTCTAATAGCTTTCAAGAAAATGAGGAAGAAAGTCATATTTTGGAAAAAAGATACGGTTTCACTTTACTGCGTAATTATTAGTCTTTGAACAAAATGTGAGAGTGTGTGTTAGTAGGTGCGTGAGTTGAGCGTGTTATTATATGTGTTAGTGAGTGCGTGAATGGATGAATGAGAGGGTGTGTTATGAGATGAATAAGTGTGTGGATGAGTGAGTGAGTGAGTGAGTGAGTGGTGTAATGACAATCACAAAACAAAACAAAAAATAAATCCCCAATACTAATCTTACATTCTTCCCTATACCTTTCCCTCTTCTTACTCCCACCACCACCACCACCACACTCCTTCCCCTTCCCCTTCCCCCTCCATCACAGTGTCAGTGCGCGCCGTGGTAGGGGTGGTGGTGGAATACACACGTTCGCTCGGGGCGGTAGGGGTGACGGTGCAGCATTTCCTCTACCAACTGGTGATCAACGCTTTGGTCCGCACCAGACACTTCTATCAACTCCACCAGCTGCTTCAGTACCACGTGTTAGCAGACTCCAAGCCTCTGGTGGGTGTGGGCGTGGGCGTGGGTGTGGGTGTGGGTGTAGGTGTGGGTGAAGTGGATACGGTTGAGGCAGAAGAGGGAAGGTGATGTAAGGTGATCACTTTCATTTTTGTTATATATTAGTCATTTTGTCACCTTCATTATCATATTCACTAGATAATTGTATGTTTTTCGTTATTATGCCATCCTTCATTAATATTAAATAGGTGAACAGACAAACGCACACACACATACATACAAACACACACATACATACATACATACAAACACACACTTACATACATACATACATACATGATCCTCCCCCTTCCCCTCCCTAGGCCTGTCTGCTGTTGTCCCTGGTTGGCGTGTACTCAGCAGGGCAGCAACTGAGTCTGGACATGCTGTGTAGACTCAACACAGCACACGACGAGATCATTGAAGTGTTACTCTCACAGCGCCAGGTGACTCCAGCCCTCAGGTGAGTGTGTGTGTGTGTGTGTGTGTGTGTGTGTGTGTGTGAGTGTGAGTGTGTGGGAAGGGTAGAGGAGGGAGGGAGGGAGGAGAGGGGACCAGGTGTTTTTTCAATCTTGTTCAATCTTTTTCACTTTATTGTTTTTCAATATTATTTTTATTTCTTTTCATTCTAGCCGCTATCTTGTTTTTGTCTCCCCTTTCTTGGCTTAGTTCTTGATGTGTAATAATGAATTGTATTGTTTTTTGTAGGGCTAAGTCAGTTTCAAAAGTCCCCATTTCTTGTACCAAAGTTATGATACTTCCTTTTGTATAATTTTTCATATACAGTAAATACTCTCTTAGTCTGAACAATAGAGGCAACAGCTCTTCCAACATAAGGAATATTACAACTTATCCAAAATATTCCTCCGCCTATACAACATCATGCACCTTTATTTTCGAAGTATTTCCAGCTGTATTAATATCAATGGAAAACTAAATTGTCTTGTATCTTTAGCCACTCTTGTGTAGCTTTCTTGCCTTCCTTTATGCATGTATCACCGAAGTTGTCTGTCTGTCACTTCTATATCATCAAATGCAATCTATACTTTGATGCCCATTCCTTGTAACTCCCTCAAGGTGGTGGTCATGACAAGTTTCCATTTGTTCCTAACCATACACTACATTTTCACACTCCATCCCTTAAACCTGCCTTCCCTCATCCATCTTCGTGCTGCAGTAGTATTATAATCAATGTGGTAATTCCAATGTGCATTATCAACACACTTATAAAACAATTGGTCACCTGTATCTGTGTTTGGCTCCCAGGTATGCACGCAGCGTGGGTCTGGCGGAGTCTGTGTCTGCTCGCAAGTTCCTGGAAGCAGCGATGGGGAGCGGCAGCGATCAGGTGTTTTATTCCATCTTCACCTTCTTCAGTCTGAGGAACACTCACCTCAGGGGGAACGCTGCCTTCGCTAAGGGTGGGTGGGGCAAGGCTGTGTTTGTCTTGTTGTCTTGTTGTTTTATAGTGGTTGTCAAGGGTTGTGTGTATGCTTGGAAGGCAGAAACACAGCTCTTCAGGGAGTAACAAAATATAGTTGACATCTGTTATTTATCAATTCTACATTTATAAGTAAAATTTTCCAGTTTCCCATCTGTTCTGTTTCTAAATGAATATATTTAAATGTCTCCTTGCACTCTTTACTTGATGATAAGGGAATACAATGTTCTTTATTACCTCCACCAAGGAGGTTGAGGGAAATGTTATGTTTTAATTTTGTTTGTTAGTTTATCAGTATATTAACTATTTCTTAACACCGCATCGCAACCTTATAAAACTTTGCAGACCTACATCATTTTCAAAACTTCATAAGTCTGTCAAAATGCAACACAACTTCACAAAACCTCACCATCATCACCTCTTATCTAAAGTATTCAGCCAGTGGATAAATAGGACAGTAAAGTTAGAGCCTGTTGATGAATATTAGGTGAGGATTTGTTATTTTAAAGGTGAATCAAGTTGTCAATGAGCAATAAGAAGTAGTGTGTGTGTGTGTGTGTGTGTGTGTGT
>JAXIVD010002955.1:47858-51764 GCA_036785275.1 Cancer borealis
CGCAGAGGACAGGACGGGGAGGAAAATTACAGTGTGTTGTGTTGTGTATTAATGTTATACTATGTTGTGCGGGGTGGGAAATGAAATACTTGAAATTAATATTACAGCAAAAAGTCTGTTTGTGCCATTTTTCTAACTTACACGTAGCACCTTTTGAACTGTGTTTAATTAGGTGATTAACATACCAGGCAACGTGATAGTTTGGCGCCAAGCCACCAGGGGTCACAAAGGTGAAGTCATGGGAGCCACACCTGGTCACCTGTCAGAGTCCTGCTGGCCGCCCGTGTGTCAACAGGAGCCTTGTTGGGCTCGTCCTGGATCTAGGTAGCCTGGCGTGAGGCAAATGGGTTTGTATTCATTACTTGTCACGTATGTAATTGTATGGAACACTCAAGGGTTTGGAATGCATCCCATTAGGCCGGGAGTGTTGTGGTGCAGCAGCAGCAGCAGTGGCAACAACAACAATAACGTCGGGAGCTGTGGGAAGCTTGGCCTGCCCACCACGTGTACTGTTAAGGACAATGTCTTCAGGTTGTCGAGGAAGACTTGGGATATAAACATCACCAGTGTGACCCAGCATGACAGACTATGAGTGTGTTACCAAAGGACGATCAGCGTGTCTGCCTCGACTACAGGATGCACCGGAAGTACTGCCACACCACCACCCTCCACCAAGCCAGCCAGGATAGACTATATGTACGGCATACGGAAAGCGGACATAGATACCAGAGAAAATTCCCACTGTGAAACCGATAACAAAGGAAGAACTACTTGATCCCGCGCAGAGAACAATAGTATTTTCCCAAGTCCTTCGCCGCAGGACAGACTTCAGAAGGTAAAACATTGGAAGGACTTCAAAATCGAGAGTCACCCTCCCTGTGTGACTGCATCAGGGGGATGTAACCAAGTGGTCGTGAACACAAAGTACTCAAGCCAAGGGAGTATACTCTTAAGTAGTGTAAAGGTACATACAGTGCTGGTCTCGTTATCTAAAGGTTGCGAGTTCGATCCTGTAATTATTGGTATTTAGAAATTGTCTCAATTGTATTCAGTTTCTTTACCAGCCATCGTTATTAGTACATAGTAGTTAAACGATGATTGAAACCGTAACGGGGAATAGGAAAGTCCAATAATAGTGGTGGTGGTGATGATAATGGTGTCTAATAGTAGTTGTAGTAATGGTTGTAGTGTCGCCGTCGCTATTATTATTAGTGTGGGGAGCAGTATAAGGAGATAATTGCATGTGTGTTTACTGAGTGTAATGACTCTTAACCTTGTATCGGTAGACGTGATGGATTACGATGCCCGGTGAGTGTCCAGCGGAGTGGGTACAACACAACACAGCACAACGCAACAGCACAGCACAGCACAGTCTCCCTATGATGCGACTCCAGTCCAACACAACTACAGCACAAGACTACAGTGCCCTTCGTGCAGATATGAGAAGTGACGACTATTGAGTGAAGGCAAGGACTGGCACGACTAAGTGGATGCAAGTGGTTAAGTGATCGTTACTTGTGACTACCCTACGTAAAGGTGTGTGATGTTATGTGGTAAGTGCTTGTTACCTTCGTGAAAGTGGCTGATCATTGGTGCTAACGACAAGTGTGACGGTTGTGGTGCTTCAATAGTTAGTGTTCACTTTTTCGAGGGAGAGAAACAGATAGTGGCGAGTGATAAGTGATTGTAACTCGAATGAAGCAGATGAGTGTTAGTTAATTGGTCTGAAGTTAGTTAAGGACCCCTCCCCCGCCGAACAATGATAACTACTACAACGATAACCAGTCACTGACGCCATACTGTGGACACGTTATACCAATCACAAAGAAACTGGCTAAAAATACTTTCTATATAACTGTTAAGAATGTAACACTGTAATGGTGTCATAGGAGCACGTGGCACGACGCTAACTTAACTTAAATTAATAAGTAACAAGTAGGAGGTTTGTGATCTCAGAAGTAAGGAAGCAAGTTTCGCGTGTCGGTGTGGCGGACAAGGAGGATCAGGAAGATGGCGGACGGAGGGCACAGAGGCGTAACAGATCACGAGAGGTCTGACAGACGTGGCCAACAGGCAGTAACCATTGTAACTACAAAATCATTGTGCAACAAAACCAAGAAAACTCCAGGTGACAGGCAGCTCCGGGGCAACACAAGCCCGGAGGAACACGCCCCGACAAGGCCTGAGGATGCCCAAGTTAGCAGTGACATACAAATCGATCAAGCATTATCGACGCTACAAGATCTCGGCTCTCTTATAGCAAACCTCGAGGCAGAAATCATCAGCGCCGAGGGAGTGTTGATAGACTCCAGCAGCAGCAGCAGCAGCAGCAGCAGCAGCAGGATGAGTGTGGTGTGTGAGGGTGACAGGCGGCATGAACGCCATAATCAGTCATCACCCACAATGCCCGGAGTTGAAAGACCGATCCAGGGCATCACCAGCCTCGAGGCGCACACCCCGACGAGGCTTCAACGCTCCGACGAAGTACTTGTATGCAGCGAGGAAGAAGACCAAGCTTCATCGACGCTGCAAGGACTCCGGGCTCGTCTAGCGAACCTTGAGGCAGAGATCATGAATCCCGAAGGATTATTCATGAACTCCAGCAGCAGGATGACTACAGCGTGTGACACTCGACATCAAGATGAAGTGAGTTCGGGGATGCAGCGCACTGAACGTCACACCCAGTCATCACCTACAACGCCAAGACTCTCTGGGAACATCCCGCGGAGGGAGCACGAGTCCCTCCCTCACACACGACGCAGCGCTGATCATCAAACTCAAGATGAGGCTCAACGTGGGTCTCACACACCGTCACGGGAAGCACCGCCACACACGGGACAGAGCGGAGAGGAGTGTATTGGCGGGGCATCACACGGCGTCCCTGATCGAGTAGCTGCGCGGGATGAGACACCACAGCAATGTCTTCTAGAAATGGAGGAAAGAATAGGACCGCACATGTTTTCACTCCCCACCTTCACCGGGCGAAGTCGAGGGGAGTACTGCACCTTTATCGAACGGTTCCATCAATATGTTAATGTAATGTTGGTGCCAGACGCGTGCAGACTTGAATTGCTGGTGCAGGTGTGTACCAGCAGGAGGGAGAAGGTAGCGTTGGCGAGCTGCCTTGATCTGGGCCCCATCGCGGGCTACGAAAAGGCGCTTACCATACTAAGGGAGAGATTCGGCGACAATTACTTGTGTGACGAGAAGATGGTGACAGCCATGCAGGGGCCGCCCGTGGGAGCCAACGATGTGAAGGGTCTGGAGGAGCTGGTGGATGACCTTTGGTTCTGCATAGATGGGCTCCGCCTGCTTGGCATGACACACGAGGTGGATCTGGACCAGTACGTGCGAGGCATCGCGTCCAGACTCACTGGCAAGGCTTGGGAGCAGTACGAGGAGGAAGTGTACGAGTACTGGGAGCGTCACGGAGCACCGCCAGGGATTGAGTGGCTGATGGAGTTCATCAAGAAGATTGCAAACAAGGCTCGTGAACAACACAAACTGGGGTGGCGAGGGCAGTGCAAGTCCAGGAAGGAGTCACTTCAGGGCGACACTTGGCCCGCTGGACAACACACTCACAAGGGAGCAACGGCCTGTCAGGGAAAGAACACCTCCACCAGCTGTCCTCTGTGTCACCATCCTCACGCCCTTCCTCTATGTGCGGAGTTTCGGAAGATGGCGGTGAAGCAGAGACGCAAAATAGTTCGAAGACTACAATGTTGCTTCTCCTGTCTCGACGCGACCCACACGACTCCCCAGTGCCGGCGGAAGGACACCTGCAGCGTGGAGGGCTGCCGCGTGCAACACTCTAAGTGGCTACACCTCAAGAATCCAAGGCGAAGGAAATGCATTCACGTTATTTCCAAGAAGTTACAATGACTGACATAACTAGGACTGCAATGG
>JAXIVD010002956.1:0-15000 GCA_036785275.1 Cancer borealis
TTTTCGGTGCTCTTCGGAGCTGCCTGGTCTCTCTGTTGACCGAATTTCCCACCCACCCACCCCAGCCTTATCCTATTCCGTCATTCAGTGGGAAGTAGAAGCTCTACAGAATAAATAACAGCGAACATGGAATGAACGTACTATTAAAGAAGAACAAAGAACATTTTTGAACTATAAACAATGACCAACCGTGAACTGGAGTGGGTGAACGAGTCTTGACCTGACTGGCTGTGACCGTGCGAGAGGCCTATCGGTGCTAATCTATGTTTGTTGACCCTGACCCGGACCAACACTATTCCACCCACACAACTGCCCCTCCATCCACCACCCTGTGTTACTTGCCTCACACCCCAATTAAAGACCCAAAAAACAATAAGTCAGCCGGCTCGTTACAGGACCCTACTTTAAAGGTGAGGGTGGGCATTTCTCTTTCTAGCTCTTTTGAGCAAAAAGAAGGGGTCCCCAAAGGCAGTGTCCTCAGTGTCACTCTATTCTGCGTTGCCATCAATAGCATCACCAAGTACGTCCACCGGGACTTTCGATGCACGCTATACGCTGATGACTTTTGCCTTTCCTACGCTTCTTCTCGTCTCGATGTGGCCAAGCGACACATCCAGTTGGCTCTTGGCCGGGTCACCCGTTGGGCCGATAGTCATGGTTTAAACTTTTTCCCCACAAAGACAGTTGCTATTCTTTTCTCTCGAAGCAGAAGTGAGTTTAGGGATCCAGACTTGTACCTCTATGGCAGGAGACTGCCAGTGGTCGAAACGACTCGTTTCTTAGGCTTTATAATTGACAGACGTCTTACTTGGTTGCCACACCTGCGGGACCTGAAAGCTGTTTGCCGGCGGCGGATGTCCCTGCTCCGTTTTCTTTCCCATATGTTTTGGGAAGCTGACCGCAGCATTCTCCTCCGTTTATATCACTCTTTCGTTCTGTCGAAGTTAGATTACGGTTCCCAAGTCTACACTTCAGCCACATCCTCTCGCCTTCATACTCTCAACTCTGTACATCACGGTTGAATCAGACTGGCGACGGGGGCCTTTCGGTCTTACCCAATCCCCAGTCTGCTCGTGGATGCAGGAGTGTTACCCCTCGACCTTCACCGTCAGACTCAGATGGCATGTTTGTGGTTCAGATGCCAAAATCTCTATGGTGATCCTACTTACAGTGTTGTGACGGACACTTCACGGGACGCCACTTTCACTCAGCAACCGCACTTTCCACAGCCTTTTGGCTTTCGGGTTCGTGGCGTACTTGAAGAGTTGTCCCTTCCTCGCCTTGCCATAGCCATAGTTAAGGGAACGTAACTCTCTGAGGTTGGGAACTGAATGGAATGCTTTTCGTTACGGATGGGAAGTAAAGACTGGTGAAGTGTGTACTCATCAGTAATGGAAAAGGAAGTACAAAACTAACATCACCGAATGGAAAGTTATCTAGAGCATTTTTCATATATTCTTTTAACTTATATCTTATCTAAGATAGTTCAGTTT
The DNA here is from genome assembly GCA_036785275.1 of Cancer borealis. Taxonomy (NCBI): domain Eukaryota; kingdom Metazoa; phylum Arthropoda; class Malacostraca; order Decapoda; family Cancridae; genus Cancer; species Cancer borealis. Next base: position 1,494 of record JAXIVD010002956.1, read on the forward strand.
CCTGTTGTGATAGTATGTTACCATACAGACGTGAGCGTGAAATAAGGACCGATCACAATATGAAGCAAATGCAAAAAAAATTTTCATTAAAGTTTTCTTTTATACAGACGGACAAACAGATACATGAATTTTGATTACCCTGGGGTCTCCTCGCTCATAGAAATGGCTGTATCTGGGATTTACATTAGTTGGAATCTATTTGGGATACCTTTACAATAATTGTTTATTTTTTTAATTGGATATCTATGAACCATAATAATATGTCAAAATTTGACAGGTTGCAGGAGTAAAATTTTGGTTGGTATGAACATTGGCAGAAAGTTTGTTCCATAATCCAGACTTGTGATGTAGTTCATTTTACCATGAGATCTTTATTAGTGGACTGCTCGAAACCATTTAGATTTTAGATAAATCATATTTGGGATGTCGGCTTCTTCCTTCAGTTCTTTGCTACGAACACACATTCCTTACCTCGCTTAACAGGATCAACTATAATATTAACAGGCAAACTCTTGGTACGGATATGTTTAGTAATTATGGATTGGGGATTCATTTTTTCGTGACAATTTTAAAATTTCTTTAATAGTTGAGCAAACAGCCTCGCTTGTTCAAACGCAGTGGTTGATAAGTGTAGTGGCAGGAGTGGCTACTCATTACCATGTCTAACGTATGAGCCTCGCTGCACTATTTTGCGGAAGAAATATCGCTATTATGGAACCAATACAGGTCTATATGCCAGTACTGCAAACTTTATTCTGTAAGGAAAGTTACACACACACACACACACACACACACACACACACACACACACACACACACACACACATACACACACACACACACACACACACACACACACACACACACACACACACACACACACACACACACACATAGATACATATATACATATATATATATATATATATATATATATATATATATATATATATATATATATATATATACATATACATATACATATATATATATATATATATATATATATATATATATATATATATATATATATATGTGTGTATGTATATATATATATATATATATATATATATATATATATATATATATATATATATATATATATATATATATATATATATATTCAAATGTATATATTTTTTTTTCTCTCTTTTTGTGAAACATGAGTGAAAAGGTTATAAATGAAGAGTTCATCTGCATTTGCATTATGTTTTTTTACACTAAAAGAGTACTGGCTAAGGGAAAACAAAAATAAGTTTTAAAAAATCCCGCTTGTCGCCAGACCCTGTAAAGAAGACAGTAGGAGAAATATAGACATGGGGGGAAGGTTCAATTTAGTGTGAGGGGTGTCTTGACACTCCTCTTTTGAAAGAGTTTAAGTAATAGGCAGGTGAAAAAACAGACAAAGGAAAAGAGTTTCAGAGTTTACCAGTGTATGGGATAAAAGAGTGAAGATACTGGTAAACTCTTGCATTAGGAGGATGGACAGAATATAAATGAGAAGAAGTAGAAAGTCTTGTGCAGCGAGGTCGCGGGAGGGGGGGGAGGCATGTAGTTAGCAAGTTCAGAAGAGCAGTCAGCATGAAAATAGCGGTAGAAAATAGATAAAGATGCAACATTGCGTCGGTGACTTAAAGAATCAAGACAGTCAGTTAGAGGAGGAGAGTTGATTAAACGAAAAACTTTAGACTCCATCCTGTTTAGTAGTGCTGTATGAGTTGAGCCCCCCCAGACATGAGAGCCATACTCCATACAAGGGCGGATAAGGCCCCTGTACAGAGCAAGCAGCTGAGAGGGAGAGAAAAATGGACGCAGACGCCATAGACACCTAACTTCTTGGAAGGTGATTTAGCTAGAGTAGAGATATGAAATTGCCAGTTTAGAGTTTTAGTAAAGAATAGACCGAATGTGTTTAATGTGGAGGAGAGGGGAAGTTGAGTGTCATTAAAGAAGGGAAGGTTATGTCGAGCAGATAAATGTAGAAATTGAGTTTTTGAGGCATTGAATAGACTCTATCGAATGCTTTCGATATGTCAAGGTCGTGAGCAAGGGTTTCACTGAAGTCCCTAAAAGAGGATGACCAAGATTCAGTTAGGAAAGCAAGATGATCACCAGTAGAACGGCCTTTACGGAAACCATACTAGTAATCAAGAGAGAAGGTTGTGAGCTAATAGATGGCTCATTATCTTCTTGCTAAGTACAGATTCAAAGGCTTTAGAAAGGCAGGAAATCAAAGCTATAGGGCGGTAGTTAGAAGGATTGGAGCGGTCACCTTTTTTAGGGACAGGTTGAATGTGAGCAAACCTCCAGCAAGAAGGATAGGTAGGAGTAGAGAGATACAGACGAAAGAGTTTGACCAGGCAGTGAGCGAGTTGGGAAGCACCGTTTTTGAGAACAACAGGATGGACCCCATCCGAGAAATAAGGCTAGAGATGGCCTGGAAAACGTCATAATATAGAATTTTAATTTTAGGGATGAAGTAGTCAGAGGGTGAAGGAGTAGGAGGAATATGCCCAGTATCATCCAAAGTAGTGTTGGTAACAAACGTTTTAGTGAAGAGTTCAGCTTTAGAGAAAGAAGAAACAGCTGTGGGGCCATCTAGTTGAAGTAAAGGAGGGAAAGATGAAGAAATAAAATTGTTAGAGATATTATTGGCAGGATGCCAGAAATCACGAGAAGATTTAGAGTTGATATAATATTGGTCATGTGTTGTTGTGGTGATTATTGTAGTACATGTGGTTGTAATTGTTGCGCGGCTCATCAATCATGTCCAAGCAGTATAGTCCCTATTCAGCAACTAATCTATTTCAATACATTTTTTATGAATGCCATCCATGACCAATGCAAGCAATATAATTATAATGATTAACTGATGACCAATGTTGATGATTATGACGATGTTGATGACGATAATAATGACTCTACCAAAGTTTTATAGCAAAACATTGAAGGTTCAACCAAGTTACTTGAAGTTTTGTATAAGGACAAATATATCAAATATGGTGAGCTGTATAAATCGTCCAAGATATCTAGTATTACTTCCTATAAGTTTCATAACATCAAGTTCTGTATTTGCTGACAATAACACCTATTTCAGCCATAAATTACAACATTTTGACATGATGACAACATGATGACAACCAAGCCACCAGACAGACGGCCGCCAAGGGACCGTCTTGGTGCCCATAGCGTGCTGCGGATCACCCCCATTACCACACGCAGGTGCCGCCCAAGTTGTGCCGCCGCCAGACCCCAGGAATAATATAATGAAATGCAAACAAACTAGGGCCCGTATCTTACTGCGTGGCAAATTATTTGACAAAACAACACGCAAGCCTTGACAGGATGAGAGGAGGTGGTTCCCTAGTTTTTATTTTATAGGTGGTACAAAGGAGTACAAAGGAAGAACAGACAGCAACAGTCCTACTGGACCTAACGAGGCTGTCTGTTTAGCTATACTACTACTACTATAATATCTACGTGATAGAGACAAAAGGACAGCAAAGTGGAAGATTCCTCCCCACCCACCCCTCCCTCCAGCCGAAGCTGGCCGGAAGAGGAAGTGATACCATGTAGCATGAAAAAACTGACATGGAATTTGTATAGGAAAGAAATAAAAAAAACAAGGAGTAATCTATGCTAAAAAAAAAAAATAAATAAATAAATAAATAAATAAATAAATAAATAAATAAATAAATAAATAAATTAAAAAAAATAAATAAAATAATAATAATAAAATAAAATAAAATAAAATAAAATAAATTTACGCAGTAGTGAAATATTCGACTTGGTGAACAGATGCTAAGTGCTTATCGAGTTTTTTCTTAAATGATTCAATTGTAGTACTGTTGACAATTTGTGCTGGGAGAGAATTCCAAACATTTACGATTCTATTGAAGAAAAAGTGCTTCGCTTCATTTGATCTAAAGCGCTTACCAATGATCTTGAAGCCATTGTTACGGGTGGAGCTAGTGAGATCGGTAGTTACTTAATCGTTTATGTTAATATTATCAAAACCATGGAAAATTTTAAAAACCTCAATTAGGTCCCCTCGTAGCCTACGTTTGGATAAACTGAATAAGTTCAGCTCCTTTAGACGTTCTTCGTAAGACTTGTTTTGCAGTCTTGGGATCATTTTAGTAATTCTTCTTTGTATTCTCTCCAGCTGGTGCTGGAGTGTATGGCAGGGAATGATGAGTAGCATGGTGATAGATATGGTCTATCTATTTATATATAGTGTCAACAGAGTGCAACAAACTTGCCAAATAAGATTCAACGCATGTAGTGTCCATTTATGCTTTCTAGTACCACCAACACTTTCTAGTGTTATCGTATTGGAAACAAAAATAAAACGGTGTGACTGACAAAGTTGGGGTGTTTTTTATATAAGTATTCTGTTTTATCTCACATAACATTTCCTATCCGCACTCATAGGAGTGAAAGTTTTGCTACACTGCCCGGTTTCATTCCTTTGTAGCAACGGATGGTGGCGATAATGCTCTTAGTGGGCAAGGTATAAACCTTTTGTGTTAAGTATGTCTAGTTTTTTTTTTTTTGTGTGCGTGCGTGCGTGCGTGCGTGGATGGGTGGGCGTGTGTGTGTGTGTGCGTGTGTGTGTGTGTGTGTGTGTGTGTGTGTGTGTGTGTGTGTGTGTGTGTGTGTGTGTGTGTGTGTTGTGTGTGTGTGTCTGTGTGTGTGTGTGTGTGTGTGTGTGTGTGTGTGTGTGTGTGTGTGTGTGTGTGTGTATGCGCGCGCGCGTGTGTTTGTGTGTGTGTGTGTGTGTGTGTGTGTGTGTGTGTGTGTGTGTGTGTGTGTGTGTGTGTGTGTGTGTGTGTCTGTATATATACATATATATATATATATATATATATATATATATATATATATATATATATATATATATATATATATATTTATGAAGATGAAAAAAGAAAATGATGATTTAAAGAAAAATATAAACAAACAAAACTGCTTTGATAAATAAAGAAAGTGGTTGAATTAATAAAATTATTTGTGATAGTATTAGTAATGAATGACAACAAAGTCTAGATGCATACTGAATTTCCATTTACGAATGTGTTTTTACTAATAATATCGGTTACGTAATTTGAGTGATGGCTTATCCGTATTAACGAAGGTATTGGTGTGATGGTGGTGTTGATGTAATTTGTAACATTAATTAATTTATGAAACTAATCCAGCCGTTAACTCAATTAGCGACGTGACCGTAGACATGGTTGTTTGTCATAATGACATATACTGTTACTGTAAGAATTTGGTTTATTTCGCTAAGTACTGCAAAACATATAGTGAAACATAACATAAACATATAGTAGTATCAATATATAGAAATGGATTCCATGCTGTACATGCACACTCTCTATTACTTCAGTTTCCTCTACATTGTCCTTTCATCCCTTTCCTCCGATATTTTGTCTTCGATTCTCATACGTTAACAATTATTACGTGAAGTTGATAAAAACAATATTGATATAAAATGCCATCTGGAAGTAGGATTACAGTTTATTGATATTTACATAATTTGACTATCATTCAACCAATGTAAAGGTGTTGCATGTTACACCGCTTGGTATATGTCTATCATCCCATCAAAATGTAGTCCTGTTAACTTAACAGCTATCAAAAATCGTCCTTCCCCTTTACTCATCCTTCCATCTCGTTAATCTAAAATGCCCTTTCCCCTCACCCTCGCAACACCTTATCCCCGAATGGTTTTCCTCTCCGATCTTTCTTCCCTTACGGGCCTGAAATCCCTTATCCTCACACCCTTCCCCTTTCCTTTACCTAAAATTTAGTCTCCTCACTTCCATCATCCATGTTTTTGATTCCCTAACACATCGGCCCTCCACGACCACTGTTTTGAGGACTCAACAGGCCTGGAGATGCAAGGAATGGTCCAAACTCTTTTAGGGGAAAAAGTTAATGATCTTTTTATAAAAAAAAAAAAAAAATCATGGAGTTGAAAATTGTTATTAATCGTTTTTCGTATCCTTTTTTTTTTTTTTTTTTTTTTATTTTACTTGTATTTATATATTTTGTTATTTCAAAAGTTTTCGTTTCCTGTACATAATAAGTCTGAAAAAAATTTTGCTACCTATGTGATCCTCCGCATTATTGACTATCATAAAGTGATGAATACAAAATCGACATTCATGTATACAAAATATAATATGAAAAGTAAACAAGTAACCCCCAAAACGTATATTATCATGTTGAATGTGTTCCTTTCCATAGGAAGTTATTTACTGGCAATGGAACTACATTTATCTTTGAAGTGCTTCACTCACTTGCCACACGCCAGTAGGGGCCCATATAGAAATCGAAGAGCAGGATAGTAACCAGTGATGTTACCACACTGAAACATTTACTCGAAAATAAGAAATTTATGACGGAAGAGAGGGGGGCTAGGGTGCCGTATTTTTTTCTTCGAAACCTATAACAAAGAGAAAGCACATGCAACTATATCATGAGTGACTGGATATAGGTATCCGTGACAACTGGTAGCCTACAAGATTGACGCTGGTCTGGGCAGCAGACCAGACTGAAGCTAAATACGATAAGATACATGCTTACGTAAACCAATGTAACTGTAATATTTAAATTAATCCACTAAGAGAACGTTAAACGAACTTCCAGAAAAAAGGCAACACAAAAGTTTGGCGATTTATTCTTTTCTTTCAAAAGAATGATGATATGTGGCACACATTGCAGCCATGTATATAATTATTCCATCAAACCGGAGAATGCTCTTGCGAACAGTGATGCGACGAACAAGGGGGAAAATCTAAGTAATCAAAATCAGTATAGCTGAACGCTGTTGTTACTCTATAATGAATTCTCGTAAACGGAATAAAAGTACAGCACCTCGATTCAGCGAGTACACAGAATAGTTCATACGGCTTCGTTGAAAGTTTATAGATAAATGGAACCATTAAAATAATAAAAGTGCTTCCAGTAAAGACTGCTTCCACTTTATTACTAATAGCAGTTAGGAGAAGCAGTAGTGAATATATATGAAACTTTGATCAATATATACAATATAATTCCGCTATGTGGAGGGATTGAAGACCTCATCATTTATGCAGTATGATAATACACCAGACAAACTGTGAATGGCTGCATTGACACGATGGAGTAATCAACTCCTCTAATCTCTTCCACTAACTCACACACGACCATGTGCTCTCCCGGCCATTGCTTCCCTTACATATGTCTCGGATTCATAAGTTATGTTTGTGCACGAGTCATTATGTAAAGCAGCTCCTCGGTGTGCCCTCACATGGATTACATTGTCCAACATACTGTTATCACTCATAGTTTTGTACTTCTTTACAGATATACATTTCTGAGGATTTTTTTTGCGGGGGACTTTTCAATGCATATCTGCTGTCCTTGATTGATCATCTGCACCTCATAATCTTGCAAGTAATTCGAATTTGCAAATTGATAGTTACAAAGAGTTTCGTTTTCCGTATGTGTGTGTGTGTGTGTGTGTGTGTGTGTGTGTGCGTGTGTGCGTGTGTGTGTGTGTGTGTGTGTGTGTGTGTATGTGTGTGTGTGTATGTGTGTGTGTGTGTGTGTGTGTGTGTGTGTGTGTGTGTGTGTGTGTGTGTGCGTGCGTGCGTGCGTGCGTGCATGCGTGCGTGCGTGCGTGCATGCATGCATGCGTGCGTGCGTGCGTACGCGCGTGCGTGGGTGGTGGGTAGGTGGGTGGGTGGGTGAGTGGGTGGGGGGGGGCGGGACGGGGGGATGTGCGTGTGTGCGCGTGCGTGTGTGTGTGCTATAGAGAGGGCAAAAATAGAGGGGAAAAAGGGGGAGGGGGAGAGAGAGAGAGAGAGAGAGAGAGAGAGAGAGAGAGAGAGAGAGAGAGAGAGAGAGAGAGATAGATAGATAGATAGATAGAGAGAGAGAGAGAGAGAGAGAGAGAGAGAGAGAGAGAGAGAGAGAGAGAGAGAGAGAGAGAGAGAGAGAGAGAGAGAGAGAGAGGAGGGGGGCGGTTGGAGGTGATAGAGCGTGCATTCATTTGTGCTACTAATGACGGAGTTTAAACAGACTGATGCATTCATAACGACGTGAACACGGAGACAAAGGACGATTCCTCCTCGCCGCCTTAGTGTGTATCATCTACGACAGTGGTTCCAAAACTTTTTTTTTTATTGAGTACCACTTGAAGGTCCCGTACCATCGCCGCGTACCAGCGGTGATGGTTCTGGTTCCAGAAAAAAAAACATATTTCGATCAGATATAAATTTATTCCTAATTAGAACACACAAAAACGGCTAATTTTGTCAAGAAATAAAGGCAACACATTAAGAATAAACTTTTTGTGTCAACTTGGAGTTTAATAATATTAAATAAGCACCTTTCTTTTACAGGTAAAAATTAGTGTTTGTGGCTTCACTTACCACCTGTAAGGCCCTCGAGTACCTTTATTATAGTGGTACGCGTACCACAGTTTGGGAACCACCGATCTACGAGGACATGCGACAACAGCATACTCATGCAGTGGAAAGTGAGTGGATGGTAGTCCCCCAGGCATTAGGCTTCCAGTGCCTTTGCCTATCCTTCTTTATCTTCCTCCTTCCCTCACGCGCCTGCCACTTGTGTTACGACTGGATAATAACTAGAGTTTATTGCTCGTGCGAAGCCCAACTTCTGGAAGAGGACGCTCGTGAATATTTATGACCTAAGTTGTCAGGGCTGTGGACTAGGGACTGAAACACCTGGTGAGCTCGCGCGTGAGCACTTATACACCTGGTAATCCCACATGAGAAAACTTGTACAAGTTAACGAGCTCCAAAGAGTAAAGAGACGCGAGCTGAATCGCTGCGAAATGCAGATACTAATATCAAAAGGATGTGAACGGCCAATATTCAGCCGTTATTTATTTGTTGTCAAGATTTAACTTCAAGGAAAAGTCTACATATGTAAATAAAAATTTAAGCACACATATCCTAAAAAAAAATAACCCTCTTTAACTGCTGAGTTAAGAAAAATTCTTCAAGCAATAATATGAGTAGTGAAACTGTATGAGTGCTTGTCATTCTGCTGGCAGTGTACATCTATTTTGCTTTACTCTCAATATAATAATGATATTTTTGTACTTACCTGACTGTTACACGTGTCACAGTCAAGTATTCTTTTTTTAAACAAGAGACTATGTATTATTCATTTTATACTGAGGCGAATACAATTACAGTTGCATGTTGCTTTTTAATTTAATATTGGAGTAGCATAATACCATCAACATTTCTCCCTCTTTGCATTCTTTATGACAATCGGTGGGTACATGTGATGACCTAAATAATATAATAATGACCATTTTCATCTTAAATGACAACTCGCTACATATTGCTTTTTATACTTTTTTTTTTTCCCTTAGCCAGTACCCTTTTAATGTAAAAAATATATATATAAAAAAAAAATGTATATACAAACATTATCATTTATCTATTACAACTTATTTACAAAGGCTAGATTTGTTGCACTGCAGAGCGTAGCAGACTGCATTCACATAGGTCCATTTTATTTTTTCCTTTCTCTCTAATATTTTAACCCTAACGGTGTTGAACGTTATACTTTTCTCCTCCTTCTCACGCACTTCTTCATCCTCCCATTCTACTTTAATAAAAAAACTTCCTTCTATCTTTCATTTCATTTCAAGGGAAGTGGAAAGGCCACCAAAGTGTTGCGGTTAGAAGCTTACCCAAGCGCTACTTGACACGAACCAACGTTTAGATTCATCAACCAATGTGTCAAAGTCGTCTGAAGGTGAAGAAACCTTATGAAAGAAAAAGGAAGAAAATTGATGAGAAATTAAGTAAATTCTCTAATTTCTAAGCTGATTCAAGATTATTACAAACCCTCCGATCTAGGTGGCTATAGACCATATATATTCTGCTATGTTTAACAAGAGAGTGCTGCCCCTCTCACCAAAAAACTGCCATGTGCCAGGATCGAACTCACAACCTTTAGGCCACGACCCGAGCACTGTAACACAGAGCCACCCGTCCTTCCTCTAATTCATAAATTTTCACCAGAAATTCAAAGGAGAATTTGAAAGGACGCGAGAAAATGAGTGCACAGCTAAAGACATAAACCATACTAAATAATGACCAGCTGTAGAAGCTAAAGCACAAGAGTCGCAAAGAAACGGTTGGGCGACAAAGGCATTCCACTACCACATAGTGCTGCAGCTGTGATAGAAAACACGCCATAATAAACGAAAAATTATGATAATACCTTCATAAAGATAGAAAATTTCACTTTTCCTTTTCCTCTCTCTCTCTCCTCTCTCTCTCTCTCTCTCTCTCTCTCTCTCTCTCTCTCTCTCTCTCTCTCTCTTTCTCTCTCTCTCTTTCTCTCTCTCTCTTTTCTCTCTCTTTTTCTCTCTCTTTTTCTTTCTTTTTCTCTCTCTTTTTCTTTCTTTTTCTCTCTCTTTTTCTTTCTTTTTTCTCTCTTTTTTCTCTCCCTCTTTTTTTCTTTTTTTTCTCTTTTTTTCTCTCTATCTGTGTGTATATATATATATATATATATATATATATATATATATATATATATATATATATATATATATATATATATATATATGTATATATATATTTTTCAAGTCAATATTTTTTGCTTGAATACCAAGGGTGTAGATTACAGGATAGAACGGTAAGTTTTCACGAATTCTTCAACGTAATATATAGATGTCCTCAGTAATAATCTTTCTAGGAAGACCACCTCAAAAATAGAAGAGGAATAATTTGAGGCTGTGAAGTGACAAGGTGCTGAGAAGATTACACAGTGTTGGAGCCCAGAGGTGGGGGGAGAAAGGGCTTGGTGATGACACATTGAACTGGGGCAATAAGTAATGGTTTTAAGAATGACGAAACCGTGTTCAGAACTTCAGAGGGGTAAAGAAAATGACTTACGCTGAACACAACTCGACAGCCTCAGTGGCAGTCATCTCCAACGTTATTACATTATTAAATTGTAACATGCATCTCTTCCGCACGATGAATATACAAGCTTTTTTTTTTTCTCGCATGGTGACTGCCAAGAAAAATTTGCATGTTTGGAAGTGGTTTTTCAACCATAAATATCCATTTCATAGTTTCTACTCTCTATGTCTATCAGTCTACCTATCTCTGTGTGTTTGTTTGTCTGTCCATATGTATATCTGTCTATGTGTATTTGTCTGCTTGTCTATGTGTATCTGTCTGCTGTCTGTCTGTCTGTCTATGTGTTTTTGTCAGTCCCTGTCTGTCTTTATGTTTCTGTCGTCTCTATGTTTATGTCACTCTCTGTATATGTGGCTCTGTGTTTCAGTCTGTGTCTATGTTTGTTTGGGTCTCTCTCTCTCTCTCTCTCTCTCTCTCTCTCTCTCTCTCTCTCTCTCTCTCTCTCTCTCTCTCTCTCTCTCTCTCTCTCTCTCTCTCTCTTTCTCTCTCTTTTATTGTCGTGATGATCGGACATCTTAAAACCTGTTTCCGCTCAATACATTTTGTTTGCTGAAATGGATCCATCAAATATCTTGAAGACCGTTATAATTACCATGAAAATTACAACAGAAGAAACGACTTACAAGTAATAGGACTTGAAGAGCTTCACGGTGGCGAAACATAGGAACAAACTGCCAAATAAGTAACGAAGCTACTCCAAGACAAACTGCAACAACCATAAAATTATATTGAACGACAATTCAATAATTATTTCGCGATTCTAATGTTATTGTGATCGCGATGCAGTACTGAGGAATGCTTCGAAGTTTCTAGGTACCCTAATCTTCATAAATGAAGATTTGTGTGTTGCTTCGCAAGAGATACACACAGACCATCTACCACTCCTCAAACAAGAAAGGGCTAATGGCAAACTTGCATACTTCAGGTACTATCTGAATATAATTGGCTTAAAGAAATAGATGGCAAAAGCGTAAATTATACATTTGAAACTTACATAAATTGTTTTACAATTGTTTTTAACAAAAACTTTCCTCTTAAGCAAATCAGAATTAAAGAAAAAAAAAATCATGGCAAGCCATACATAACTTATGGTATTAAAATTTCAATCAAACAACGGAATAGGTTGGAAAAACTCTATGGCAAATGGCTTTCGGCAACGATGAAAGCAGCTAAAGAGAATTGCTACAAAAGTCAGCTCAAAGAAAACGCAAGGAATACTAAGAAAAACTGGAAAGCATAAAAATTCTTATAAGGAGAAATAAAAACTCAGAGCCACCACCTTTCGTCTCGTTTCAAGACCGTATATGGACACATAATGAGCACATAGGAGAGGAAAACAATAATTACTTTTTATAATATTGCAAACACATCATCTCAAGACCAACCAACTTTTATTCCATACAGAAATCTGTTGATATATCTTTCTATCTTAATCCAACATCCGCCACAGAAATTTAAGAACTTAAGATATCTTCCCCAAGTCATGACGACATTAAAGTAAACATTTTTAAAGAAGGATGTGAAGCGGTCTCTTCATTTCTTGCACATATTACAAACAAATCTTTAAAATAATGCTCCCTTCCCAATCACATAAAAGTCACAAAAGTAATATATAACAAAGGTGTTTCATCCCTACACACAATTGTAACTGAAAATGTATCTAGCATTATGTGAGTAGGTATCATTATTATTATCATTAATACTTAATGTTATATAAGTTATTATTGCTCACATTATTACTTATATAACTATTATTATTGTTATTATCGTTATTATTATTATTATCGTTATTATAATTTTCATTTTCACCTGCAATTTCTTATTATAAATGCTATGACAATCTGCTTTCAATTACTTTTTATATTATTTTCATTATAATTATTATTAATATTATTATTATTATTATTACTATTATTATTATTATTATTATTATTATTATTAATATCATTCTATTACTATCATTAGTATTCTATTATTATTAATATCATTCTATTACTATCATTAGTATTATATTATATCATAACAATTAAAAAAATAACATACGTATATCTTTTTTTATATTTAATATATTCAATTCAGTCCACCCGATTCCACGATTGTTCTAATTTAAAAAAAAAAATCAAGGCAACAGGTCCATAAAAGAGCCTCGATTCAATGGATAGTAAATATGTGAATAATGTTTATGAATATTATGTTAAGCCCAATAAACTCTCTCTCTCTCTCTCTCTCTCTCTCTCTCTCTCTCTCTCTCTCTCTCTCTCTCTCTCTCTCTCTCTCTCTCTCTCTCGCTCGCTCGCTCGCTCTCTCCCTCTCTCTCTCTCTCTCTCTCTCTCTCTCTCTCTCTCTCTCTCTCTCTCTCTCTCTCTCTCTCTCTCTCTCTCTCTCTCTCTCTCTTATTTCTTTCTCTTATTTCTCTCTCTCTCTTATTTATCTCTTATTTCTCTCTTATTTTTTTTTTCTCTCTCTCTCTCTCTCTCTCTCTCTCTCTCTCTCTCTCTCTCTCTCTCTCTCTCTCTCTCTCTCTCTCTCTCTCTCTC
>JAXIVD010002956.1:34653-51753 GCA_036785275.1 Cancer borealis
TTTAAATCTTTATAAAGTATTCGTATATGTTCCTTGATTAATTACACGAGTTAGCAGCAGGTAAACGAAAAATTACGAATCCTCTTCATCAACAGAACTCGGATTTTTCATTTCTCAACGTTCACTCCTATATATGTGTGTGCTCCAAAGTTACGTTCCGATGTATTCTGGATTAAAAAAAAAAAAAAGTTCGATTTTGATTAGTTCTATTTTTTCATCACAAGGTTTATTTCACCATCCATTCCTCACTGTCACTATTTTTTTTTTGGTTGCGTTTTCTATTGAAACTTAAATCCAGGTGTTGTGTTGCACTTTATACATGTGTTTCGCGTGCAGTGTGTCATGTATTAGTGTTGCGTTGTGTTGTGATTCCCGTTGTTTTACCTGCGGACTAAAATACACATACAGGTGAGAGGGAAAGGTGGGTAGGAGTTGAAATCATGTTTTGTTTCATTTCATTTTTACTTAACATACTTATAACGGAAAATATTGATAATGATAAAAGAAAATATATATATGATATTTATAGGAAGATGATTTGGCTTATCCGAGGTCACACAATTTATTTTAACTGTAAAGAATATTGAAAGAAAATATTAAAATACTTACAATACTTATGGGTTTGTGTTGTGGTTTGTGTTAAGTTAATGTAGGTTCTTGCAAGGTAAATAATTTAATGTGAAAAGTGAATTAATTATGAGGTAAAACTATGCTGGGTATGATTTATATAATATTAACTGCAAATCATATTATATTCATGAGAGTCAATTATAATTTAAGTGGACGTGTAATGGTTAATTTATTTGTCCTCTTATTAGTACTGTTATTATTATTATTATTATTATTATTATTATTATTATTATTATTACGTTTTTCATCCTTCTGTTCCTTGTTCTTTTGTTGCTATTATTTTTTCTTCCTCCTTTCTTCCTTTCTCCTTCCATCACCATCATTGTTTTCATCTTTTTCCTTCGTTACTGTGTTCCTCTTCCCCTTCCTCCATCTCCTCCTCCTTGACAATGTGAGTTATTTAGTATTGGAAGGGTGTACAACTCTCTAAAGTCGACTCTTCAAAAAACTTGTATTCACTCGTATAATCTCAAGTGCCCTTAAAGAGAACCAACAATGAACGGAAATGGTTAAATTTGCTAAAAGATTAATATGATTAATTAAACCTTCAAATACAAGTCTGAAAATGTCATCTTCACGGTTCTTGATTAATTTGTCAAGTCATAGTCAGAGTTCAATTACCTTCTGCAGTTACTTTCACTGTATTTATTGTTTTTCCCTCAATCTCCTGACAAAAATTGATAACTTTATGATCGTCAGCAAGTAAATGAATGTTAGGTTGAGGTCAAATAGTAAACACAATGAAGGTGAATGCAGCAGCTTATACTGCCTTCTGGCCATGACCTTACAACCGCATCTTGAATGTTGTATTAAATTTTGTTACATAATAAAAAAAAAAGTGATACAGATCAGCTGCTGAGTGTGCAATGTACAATAAGAGAAACTGATTATTTGTTTTTTATATAACTCACACGAAAAATTACTCCAAAAACTCCGTGTATTTAGTTTATTCAAGAAAAAACAGCGATGCAATATATTAGGAGTTTATAAAATTGTGTAAGATTTGTCAACAATAACAACAATTGACTGATTAAACGTCACCATGAACGATCAACTTCAGATTGTCGGTAAACTATTCATATCAATAAAAACCTAAACACATTATCTTTAATCGCATTATGAATATTTAGCAAGTCTTCCGTCTCATGCTTAAAAAAGTAATCCTATTTTAAAACCGATTACATAAATATCTTCAAACTAATCCTCATAATCACATTTTTCTCACCCGCAGAAACTTTTAGACAATTTTGTATTTTTCTTTCTTTCTTTCTTTCTTTCTTTCTTTCTTTCTTTCTTTCGTTACCTTTTAAGTGAATTTTCATGTCAGTTTTCGCCTTTGTCATCCTGCTTCTTAACTTGTAAATTAGATAATACAATTCCTGTGGTTCCTGCAAACAGCCTCGTAAAACAAACAGGCTAGTTGTCTTTTCGCTTTTCTCCTTGTATTTTCCTCCTTGTATTCTTCCTCTCCGTCCTCCTCTTCTTCTTTTTATTCTTCTTCTTCTCCTCCTCCTTCTACTGATGTTAAGTTGATTACCTAAGTTAAGTAAGTTAATTAGACTACTTATGTTAGGTGTGTAGTGGAGACTTTTTTTCTCTCTCTTTTATGAAAATTTCCATATCTCTTTCCCGACGGACGTGGTGGTGTTACTTTTTTCCTGTCGGCGTCGTGCCCGAGAGAGAGTGTGAGGAGAGTGTCCTCTTACGGTTGTCTCGTGTTCTCACATTAGTAGGAAAATTTTATGCAATAGTTTACCTTTTAGTTAAGTAGTATAAGAAGGGAACCTCATTATAAGCCTTTCTCTTACTTGTTAATGATCTCCTCCTCCTCCTCCTCCTCTTCCTCTAATAGCAGTAGCAGTAGTAGTAGTAGTAGTGATAAAGGTAGTAGAAATAGTAGTAGTAGTAGTAGTAGTAAAGTAAAGTAGTGGTATTTACACAGTCATCGGTCTCAAATGCCAAACTTTATTGCCTGCAGGTGATCAGGGAACATTAATGAGCTCCACACAGGTGCGTTGGTGGGATGTGGGCGGGAAGAGGAAGGAGGGAGAGGGAGGAAAGGAAGGAGAAGCAGATCATAAGAAATATTTTTGACCTTGTTGAAATTTACGTGATGTTGTGAATCGTGAGGAGATTAGCAAACTTGCCTTATTGCTGTGTGTGTGTCCCTTTGTATACTGAACACACACACACACACACACACACACACACACACACACACACACACACACACACACACACACACACACACACACACAAGATCCCCGCCTCCACCACCACCACCACCACCGCCGCCAACACGCTTACATATGCTAATCCTTATAAAGTATGATGGCACTCTCGTCTTCTCAAATGGAATCAAAGCCTTTTTAGTACGAGTGAAAAGTGAGGCAAATATCTTTACCCTTGACTTGTTTGTCCAACACTCGTCAAAGTTAATGGGAGTCACTTCATTGTCTTGTTGTGTAAAATGAGAAGGAGTTTATTGAGCTTACCTTACCAGTTACTTAAAGATTTCTTGTACATCTTTCACCTTCAGAAAATCATAACAACTGTATAATTCATGCATTAGATAAATTTTTGAAACCGTGAAATTTTGTACTTAGGATGTAAAAGGAAAAACATGAAATTTAAAATGTTTCTTATTAATAATAGTTAAGGTTTAGTATTAGAAGTGAGGGTGTGATGAGGTGGCGTGCCTGGTGGAAGGGTGAGTGGACTGGGAATTGGTTAGTGTGATCACGTGGTTTGGTCTGAATTAGTGTGGGAAGTAGTTATCATTTTATTATCATCATTTTCACGAAAGCTAAAACATTACTTGGAAAACTCAAAGATTGTCACGTTCGAAGTAATATTGAAATGTTCTGTGAATCTTGTATTACATTCAGATATTTCTTCGCTCTCCTGATTGCCTTGGTAGTATATGACGTGGACTTGAAATTTCATGTTAAAATTAATATGTTACCTGTACTATTTTACTTATTTATATGAAAATATCTGATTAATTGAATACCTGCAAGAGTGCCTCACCTGTTGGCAGAAGTAAATGATATTTAGACAAGTTGTTTTCTCTTCTTAATTTATTAATTATTTTATCTATTTTTTTCTCTCACTTACCGCTTTGGACATGAGAGTTGCAGCACGTCACTGATATATAGACTTGAATAATTGTTAACATCTCATTCTATTTACTATTATGATGCTTATGTGTGTGTGTGTGTGTGTGTGTGTGTGTGTGTGTGTGTGTGTGTGTGTGTGTGTGTGTGTGTGTGTGTGTTGTGTGTGTGTGTGTGTGTCCTGTCCTGTCCTCAGTGTGTAAGTATGAGACTTGTTTTGTTGTACACGTCAACTCCTCCGCGTTTCTTGGTTTGAAATTCCTTTGTCAGTGTCAGTAGCCTCAACACGTCACCTGGCAAAGAGAAGCGAGGCGAGACGAGGCAGGTGGTGGAGGCAAAGAGAGAGAAAGAGGATCAGGATGGCTGGCTTGAAGAGAAGTTGAGGAGAAGAAAAGAGTAGGAAGGTGGATACAGAGGAAGCATGAGGGGGAGGAGGGATGGAAGGGAGGGAGAGTGAAACTGAAAAGGTAATTGCGCAGGTGTGCAGGTGATTAGCAAGCACTTGTTCGGCTGAAATTAAGAGAGAGAGAGAGAGAGAGAGAGAGAGAGAGAGAGAGAGAGAGAGAGATACAAACATATATACAGACATACAAATATACACATACACGTATACACAATGCATACATACAAACATACATACATTGGCACTCACACACACACACATACTCAGCTTGCAACTTCAAATTAATTAATTTGCAAAAAACAGGTGAGGGTGTGGCACCTGCGTGTAAATAAGCACACACACACACACACACACACACACACACACACACACACACACACACACACACACACACACACACACACACACACACACACACACACACACATAGTTCCTAACACATACTGACATCTATGTTTTATTTATACCACGCCTTCATGTTTTCCCTTTATACTTACTCAAACATATGTATACAGTGAGTTGAGAGAGAGAGAGAGAGAGAGAGAGAGAGAGAGAGAGAGAGAGAGAGAGAGAGAGAGAGAGAGAGAGAGAGAGAGAGAGAGAGAGAGAGAGAGAGAGAGAGTATCGTTGCAGTTCATTAATATTCCGTAATGGCCAAACTTTTTAAGGCCGTCATTATTTTGTAAGACCAAAGTACAACCATCACTCAGGCGGAGCCATTCGTGCACACTATGTACACACACACACACACACACACACACACACACACACACACACACACACACACACACACACACACACACACACACACACACACACACACAGGATCATACATAGATACATAAATAAACATCAAAGGTTGACGCTTTTGAAATATAAAAAATATGAAACACAAAGAAAACGAAAATAGAAATGGTGTTTATTTACTGTATTGTTATTTTATTTGTTATTATTTGTAGTATTAGTATTAGTATTATCATTATTATTATTTTTTTTTTTTTTCCATCATTATTATTATTACTATTATTATTATTATTATTATTATTATTATTATCATTATTATCATTATTATCATTATTATTATTATTCCCTAACATACACAGCTTCAACTTACTCTCTACACTCACCTACAATATCAAAATCTTCCCGAGACTACACTATTTCCTCTCCAACTTCTATAATTTCCCTAAACTTCATTTCCTCCCTGACTTTAACTCCCTCTGCACCATCTTAACGCCTTCCCGGACATTCCCTATCTGCACGACCTTTGCCATACCTCGCCACACAATGACGGGGCGGCGCTGATAGCCAGGCCGGCGCGGAAATGTTGTCTTGAATGGTTGACGTGTTGTAAACCTTACCATTCAAAGTAGAAAGGTTAGCGGAAGGAGAAACCGTGTGTGTGTGTGAGTGTGTGTGTGTGTGTGTGTGTGTGTGTGTGTGTGTGTGTGTGTGAGTGTGTGAGTGTGTGAGATATTTAAATCAATAAGAAATTATCATTAATTTGAACTCTTCATGAATTTGTTGTATAATTGTTGTTGGTGGTGATGTGTGATATTTTTTGCTTCTTATTCGTCATCTCTTCCTCTTCACATTCATTATATTTTCATTATTTTGTATCATTTATATTGTTATTATTATTGTCATTTATATTACTGATTTATACTTTACCTGTATTAATGTACGTTTTCTTCCCTCCCTGCAGGTAAGACAACGTGTGCGTGTGTGTGTGTGTACGTGTGTGTGTGTGTACTGATGTGCGTCGGATTTTATAAAGGTGAGTCAGTATCTTAACATGTGATTTTTAATATTGTTTTTTATTATTATCATAACTATTATCATATTATTATTATTATCCTAAGTATTATTATTACTATTTGATTTTTGTAGATGTTATTGTTATCGTTATTATTATCATTGTTATTATTATTATTATAGTAACGTTTGGAAATGCAATGATCGAGTGAAGTGATTCATCATTTCATGGTGTAATTAACCAGGTGTGTTTTTTAAATTACGTATATGACCTTGAGGTGAATGAACGAGAGAGAAAAAGAAAAAAAGAGAGAAAAAAAGAGGATAGACAAGTTAGGAATTTACAAGTATCATCGTTCCATTCGTTAACTATCAATAAATTATACGTTGAAGCACAGTTAGGAAGATTTGTACTTTCTTTTTACCTATTAACAAGAAAGTGTTTGACGGTGCTTCACTCCCGCGTCCATCACCCGATCAAACACACGCCGGCAGACTGACAGGTGGAAGGGCAGGTGCAAACAAGGGGGAAAAAAAAGAGAGTCGGAGAGAATACTTGTTAATCTACCTTCCCCCCGTGACAGGTAATTTCATAGGTGTCGGGTTGGGTATCGTTACCTTGTCTGTTCCCCTTTGATTCTCAGCGTGTTTGTAGGGAAGAGATAGACAGGCGATACGAGATGGAAAAAATGGATATTGAATTTTTTATTTTATTTTTTTTTTTTTCTCCATTTAGTGACGAATGGTTTGACAGATATCGGATTTCATCTCTCTCTCTTTCTCTCTCTTTTTTTTTTTTTTTCTCTTTCTCTCTCTTTCTCTCTCTCTTTCTCTCTCTCTTTCTCAATTCCGTCTTTGTTCCTTCTCCATTTATCCCTTACACCCATTATCTTTCTCCTTCCCTCGCGTTCTTTCCCTCCTCCTCCTCCTCCTCCTCCTCCTCCTCCTCCTCCTCTTCCTCCTCCTCCTCCTCCTCCTCCATCACTGCTAACAGGGAGCGGAATACTGTTGCAGTGGATATGACTTGCTGGCAACCATGCAATATTCTCTCTCTCTCTCTCTCTCTCTCTCTCTCTCTCTCTCTCTCTCTCTCTCTCTCTCTCTCTCTCTCTCTCTCTCTCTCTCTCTCTCTCTCTCTCTCTTGCATAATACAAGGGACATAATACATCAGAGAGCGTTACCACTGCCAACAGACCACCACAATCACCACCATCACCACCACCACCACCATCACCACCACCACCACCACCATCACCACCACCACCACCACCATCACCACCACCACCACCACCACCATCACCACCATCACACACAGTAACAATAGGAAGAAAGCACGAATAAGGAACAACCAGCTAGCCAACCAACCAGCCAGCCAGGTAACCACTCAGCCTCTTACCTGTCACTGGCATTTCGCGCTGGTCTCACCTTTATATTTACGATGCTACTGTGCGATTTAGGGGCGACTTAGAGGAAGGGTACGCGTTGTGGTTCCCTTGTGTACTCGGCCGAGACCCCTAAGCCAGTCTCGGAAGGGTAAGGCGATGAGTGCGTTGGTCGGTGCCAGTGGGGAAGGTCGGGAAGGTCGGGATGTGTTAGTAGAGTCAGGCTGCGCTAGACTCACAAAAATCATTCTCTCTCTTTTTCTCTTTTTTTTTATCTCTCCCTCTCTTTCTCTCTTTTATCTATCTATCTATCTCGTAAACTTAGATATTTTCTTTGACCTTTATGATGCAACTTAACGTATTTTGTAGTCAATTCAGTTATATTTCTGCAGCTTTTGGCAGTTTCCGCGCAGATTCACGCGTTTATTTATTTATTTATTTATTTATTTATTCATTTATCTGTTGTTTTTATAGGCATTTTTACGTAAGGTTTTCCCTTTTTCCCGTTTATCCGTTTTCTGCATCGTGTTGTCAACGGTGCAGGTAGCTAACAGAGGTGACTTTCCTTGACCTTTCGTTGCTATAGTTGCACTTCTCTGCTTCCGTGACATACTCGGTGCTGTTGCTGCCGCCATTGTTACTACTCCTGCTTATCTAAACACGGAAGCTCACCTCTACCTATACCTGTACCTCTATATACCTGTAGATAGACTGTAATTACTACCTGGGGATAATATACAAGGTCTTATGATATGCCTAGAGTCTTAGTGCGCTTGTTAGTAAAGGTCAATAGCTGTGGCACTACATAAGGGAGAGGATAGTATGCATGCAAATGATGGCAAGGTAATCAACACCTGCAGATTTAGGGGAAGGTAATGCCAGGTTGGGCCTGTTACCTGTTCCTGGCTGTTACTTGTCAAGGTGTGATTGTGTGTGTGTGAGGGGGGTTACCTGTGTGTGTGTGTGGGGGGGGGGTACGTGTGTGTGTGTGTGTGTGTGTGTGTGTGTGTGTGTGTGTGTGTGTGTGTGTGTGTGTCTGTGTGTGTGTGTGTGTTTGTAGGAATGGTATGTGGTAATGGTGTGTAAGTATGTGCATTGAGGTTGATTTACATGCATTCTACCTGTTTCTCTCTCTTTCTCTTTTTTTTTTTTTCTCTCTCTCTCTCTCTCTCGTTATTCGCTTTTTATTCATTCTTTCCTTCTTTCTCTATTGTCTTCTTTATTTGCTTGATTCTCTTTCTCTTCTTTGTCTTCTTTTCCCACGACCTTCTTTGTTTCCATTCACCTTTCCATATTTTTTCATATTTTTCATATTTTTTCATCCCTCGAGACATGCCGCCCTTTTTGCAGCTTCCGTTTTAATATCTCTCCTCCTCCTCCTCCTCCTCCTCCTCCTCCTCCTCCTCCTCCTCCGACGTGGTTAGACACGTCGAACAGAGATTACATTGCAGAATTTCAGTTATCCGGTTATACAATTTTTAGCTGTGAAAGAGAAAACAAAATTGGCGGTGGTGTAATCCTATATATTCACAGCTCGCTCCATCCGATCTCCCTTAAAACAGAACCCATCAACGGAGTGGACACAGTTTTCATCGAATTAAAGAGTAACTCGAGCAGAAAAATACTTGGATTGATTTACAGACCACCAGGAAGACCCGCTGAAATTGACCGTTTGCTTTTCGAATCAATCTCCGAAACAATTAGTCAATGTGAAACAATCATTATGGGCGATTTTAACTTGCCAGTAACGAGATGGGGAAATCCGTTAAGATCACATGCAGGACACGACCTGTACACGAATTTATTAGAGAGCGAATTACATCAACACGTTCATGAACCGACGCGCGACTTAAATACCCTTGACCTCATTCTTTCAACAAGCGAAGAGATAGTCAGCAACGTAAATGTTGGCCCAGTTTTCAGCTCAAGCGACCATCGGATAATTACGTTCAACTTGAAAATGAAGGAAATAAAAGTAAATGACAGTAAGGAGAGGGTACCAAATTATCAAAGGGCAAATTTCACCAGAATGCGGACAATTCTAGAAGACACTGACTGGAGTGAACTGTTGTCAGAGTCAGAATCAGATATTGATAGGTCATGGGAGGCCTTTACCACAAAGCTGAACGAAGCTATTAGAGTATGTGTACCGTATCGTTACAGACGTTCAGCAAGGAAGAATAAACCAAAATGGTGGAACGATGAGATAAAAAACAGCCTCTCTCTCAAAAAACACGCGTACGATAAGTATATATCAACTAAAAACCAAGATGACAAAGTTGAGTTTGACAGAGTTCGTCGCGAAACTAAGAGACTAATAAAGCGCAGCAAGAATAACCTTGAAGAATATATAGCGGAATCATGTAAATCTAATCCTAAAGAATTTTATAGTTTTGTTAAGAGTAAAAAAGCCCTTACCTGTAATATCGGTCCACTTACTAAAGGACAAGGAAATCACACAAACGACGAAAATGAAATGGCTACAATCCTAAACAACTTTTTTGCATCCGTATTTACAGAAGAGGATTGTTCATCGTTTCAACCACTCGAGACTAGAAGAACCGAAAACTTCTTAAATGATTTACTCATCGTAGAAAATGACGTTGAACAAAAAATCGATAAGATGAAAAATAATAAAACCCCTGGACCAGATAAAATTTCCCCGAAAATCTTGAAAGAGGTCAAGCATCAGATCAGTAAACCGCTTGCAATCATATTCAATAAATCCTTAAGGATTGGTAAAGTTCCATCAGATTGGAAACGTGCTAATGTAACCCCAATCTTCAAAAAGGGAGACAAGTCACAACCCGGAAATTATAGGCCAATCAGTCTGACGTCAGTAGTATGTAAATTAATGGAGACAATCATTCGTGACAATATGGTGAAATTCCTTGAAGACAACGATATAATTAAACCCTCACAACATGGTTTCCGTAATAAACGTTCATGTCTAACTAACTTATTAGACTTCTTTTACAATGTTTTTGACACGTACGATGAAAGCAGAGCAGTAGATATCATATATCTGGATTTTCAAAAGGCCTTTGATAAAGTTCCCCATCAACGATTGCTTAACAAACTAAAGATTCACGGTATCTCTGGTAGCATCTACAATTGGCTTCAGGACTGGCTCTCTGAACGTAAACAGAGAGTAGTCTTAAACGGTGTCTCCTCTCAATGGTTAAACGTAAAAAGTGGCGTACCACAGGGTTCAGTACTTGGCCCTATTTTGTTTCTGATATATGTTAATGACATAGATGATGGGATCTCATGCAAAATATCAAAATTCGCTGACGATACGAAAATTGCCAGTAAAGTAACTTCGACAAGTGACAGAGAAGTCTTACAATCAGACCTTGATCGACTAACGTCTTGGGCCAATAAATGGCAAATGAAATTTAACGTTGATAAATGTAAGGTACTACATATCGGAAGAAATAATGATCACGTTCAGTACCAAATGAATGGAAAACTACTTTCTGCAGTGAACAAGGAAAAAGATCTAGGAATCACAATATCAAGCGATTTAAAACCCAGTCAGCATTGCTCAGAGGTAGTTAAAACCGCTAACAGATTGGTCGGCTTTATTGGGCGTACTTTCGAAAATAAATCAGAAAAAGTCATATTAAAACTGCATAATTCACTAGTACGACCTCATCTTGAATATTGCGTACAGTTCTGGTCCCCATATTACAGAAAGGACATTGACAAACTGGAAAGAGTCCAGCGTAGAATAACGAAAATGATTCCAAGGCTGAAAAATAAACCTTATGAAGAAAGACTTAAAGAATTAAACTTATTCAGCCTCGAAAAACGAAGGATGAGAGGAGATTTAATTGAAATGTTCAAGATAATTAAAGGATTTGATAATATCAATGCAGAAGATTACATTACTTTTGATCGATCAAATATAACAAGAAGACGTCATACTTTTAAGATTACTGGTAAAAGATTCACATCAAACGAAGCCAAACATTTCTTTTTCAATCGGATCGTTAACGTTTGGAACTCCCTGCCCGCCAATGTCGTCGACAGTAAAACAATTAATACATTCAAAAATAGACTGGACAAATACTTAGAAGCCAATCCGCAACTAAAACATTATTCGTCAACATAGTAAACTTTGAGCAAGTTCCTTCTAATGTACAGTAATTACAAAATCTCGATTCGGAAGGACGTCGCTAGGGGCCTGACATCGCTTGCCAGGTAGTAGTGTTAGTGACAGTAGTAATAGGATAGACTAATCTAATTCCACGCATTTATTTATTTATTTTTACTTATATTGCATGGTTGGCCTTCCTCTCCTGCCAGACGTGGCTGGTGGGAGAATCCCTCACCCTTACTATCCTGTATCCTTCATCCCAGATTTGATAGTGTAGTCTAGTTTATCACAAACAGCCTCGTAAGGGCCAGTAGGCCTGTTGCTGTTTGTTCTTCCTATGTGTTCCTATGTGTTCCTCCTCCTCCTCCTTCTCCTCCTCTCCTCCTCCTCTTCCTCCTCCTCCTCCTACTCCTCCTTGTCTTTCTTCTAATCCTCTTCCACCTGCTCTTCTTTCTTCTTTCTTCTTTACCTTGATTTCTTCATCTCTTTGTATTTTCTTTTTTTCTTTTTCTTCTTCACACACACACACACACACACACACACACACACACACACACACACACACACACACACACACACACACACACACACTCTACCTAATTGCATCCTCAGAATCATTTCGAGAGACAAAATAAGAAAGAAAACTTACAAAACAAAGAGAAACCTGAACTGACGCAGCGAAATTACGCTTCGAAATGAAGAAAATTTGGAAAGTTCTTGTAAAATTCCCTTAAAACTTGTCTCATTATAGATACATTTGTTCAGTCCGTCAGTCAGTCAGTCAGTCAGTCAGTCAGTCAGTCAGTCAGTCAATCGGTTAGTTAGTCAGTAAAGTATTGTGTGTTCATAAGAAATTGATAATCAAGTAAACAAATATAGAAATAATTACCTTAATCAAAGCAAGAAAGTAGAAAAATGTCAAAAAAGAAATGCAATTATTAATACAATCGTGACAGCATCAACTCTCCTTAATCATCTGTGTTAGCGGCCGCACCATACACACCATACACACCATTACCTTCCCACATACCATAACACCATTACCTGCCTATATACCATAGCACCATAACGCTATTACCTTCCTATATACCCATCTGGATATACATTAAGCTATTACCTGCAACACACTGACCAGATTGAACAGCCATTACAAAAATTAAAATTGCAGCCGTGTAGTGATGGCTGATTGGCCCCAATACATGCATGAGGATAGGTATTAGCGGAGTGCAAGGCGGTAATGCGGCGGCCCGGTGCTCATGATTGGTGGGGTGTTAATGGACGCTGTTGAGCCGCCCTCACCTCATTATTGTACTCACATGACCGTCATCTGGCGATTGTCTGAAAATAGATTAAAAGCCTTGCTGCGTATGTAGTCACAGTGTTGTGTGTGTAAATAGAAGTAAGGAAAGTGTAATAAAGTCAAATATAATAAGTAAGATGCTGTATAATTTACGTAAATTTTCAACAAGCTATTATCTCGCATTATTATTAAAATATAAATTAAAAAGTTTTTTTTATATATGTATATATTCTAAAAAATAACTACAAAGCATCATAATGTAAAACAATTATTTCTTGCCCTAGTCCTTTACCATCATCACCTTTATACACTTGACACTTGATTGGACTTAAAGCACATCAACGCTTGAAGGTGTCATTACCTTCACCTTGACATTCCTCACACACTCACATTAAAACATAAACCTTCATGTAAAACTAATATAATACAGCCAGAATTAAATATTCCTAAAATATATATTTCTAGACCCATTCTTCTGTAGGTGATGTAATACGGAGCACATTATTAGGACACGCAGCCTCTTTTCATGCCACTTTTACTTTTATTTCTTGTTTAAGTCAATGTAGGAAATGAGTCTCGGGCGGCGGGAGCTTGACGTGATGCCTTGAAAGCCCTCGAGGTGCTCCTCAGATGCCAAGGACGAGGCGTCAAGTGGCTGTTATTGTTGAGGTGTTTTTACTCCGTTCTTATTGGCTTCGGTTATTTGGTATGAAGGAGGAGGAAGAAAAAAGAGAAGGAGAAATAGAAGGAGAAAGAGGAGGAGAGATCTAAAGGTGGAATGAATTTGTCGAGCGGTAAATATTTGTTTGTATTTATAGAATAATTAGAAGGAAGCGAGTTGGATTTTTTTTCCTTCTTCCATCTCCTCTTCCTCCTCTTCCTCCCCTTCCTCCTTCTCCTCCTACTTCTCCTCCTCCTCCCCCTCCTCTAAAAATATCATTACCTGCCAATTAACTAATGAAGGGCCTCACCTGCCCTCCCCCTCACCTGTCTGTTTGTCGTTCGTCTCTTGAACAACCTAATCCACCTTGGTGATGTTTTTTTTTTTTGTTTCTGTTTATTTTTTTTTTATTTCATCCGCAAATATTTGGGTTTTAATAGAAATTCCATTCATATGTTTTTTTTATTTGTTTTCTTTCCGTTTTTATTTCCTGCACTTCCTCCTTTCTTATTTTTATTATTTTTTTCTTTTACTTTGTTCGGGGAAAGGAGAAAAATGTGAGGAATTTATATTAGGAAAGATATGTGTAGTGAGGTCCGGAAAATTAATAATCTCGAAATTTTTTACCTCTTTGTCTTTCTCTATCTATTTTTTTTAAATCTATATATATCTATTTATCTATCTGCTTATTAAATTCTCTCAATATACTTATTCCGAAAACTTTGTATGCACTATAAAGCCATTTTGAGGACTTGGTATGCGATATAAACTCAAGTCATATTAAAAAAGAACTATAAACTGACATAGGAGAAAGGAATAACACTTAGGAAGAAAAAAATAACTATATAAACTGAAAAAGACGTAAATTCAAAGCACATACCAACCTCAATAGTTATATAGAGAGACATTAATGAAAAAGGTTGATGATACCTTACCTGTGAAAAGGATGGGGTTGTATGCAGGTAGGAGAGAGAGAGACGAGGATGAGAGAGAGAGAGAGAGACATGGAAGGGAGGATTAAAGAGACGTGGTAAGCGGAATTGTAGGAGGAGGAGGAGGAGGAGGAGGAGGAGGAGGAGGAGGAGGAGGAAGGTGAAAGTGGTGCTGAAGTGCTATGAAGTGAAGAGTGCTGCTGAAGATCTAGTAAACAGATAGAAATACAAAACAAATACTATTAAATAAAACATATTATACTCACTCTCAAATGGAACTGAAAATAGAACCGAAAGAAAATAAGAAAACAAGAAAGACAACTGAAATTGGCTAAAGCGAGTGGCCCTGACAAGCTTGTGAAGTAGAAAGGAGAGGAAAGGAGAGGGAGAGGGAGGCAGTAACACCGAGGAAGATGCAAAATTAGCCGGAATTGAAGCGGAAAGCGGCACCAGCGAGCCGTACACACTAACTTGAAAGGGAAATTGAAAGTAAAACCAGTAATTAGTTTTCTCTCGAAGCTTTGAAAGTTAGTCATGTTTATATCAGCGAGGTACTGCATGGAGGAAGAATAGGAAGAGGAGGAGGAGGAGGAGGAGGAGGACGTGGTGGTGAAGGAGGAGGGATACAAGGGAGATTAATGAAGGAGAGGAGGAAAATTATACGTGGAGAGAATAGAGGGAGGGAGATTTACGAGGCAAGAAGGGAAAACTTAGCAGCATAGGAGAAGACGGAGGGAAGAGCACATTTTAATTATGATGTACTGATATTGTTCACCTATTAAATCACATTAACTTCCTTACTCTCTCTCTCTCTCTCTCTCTCTCTCTCTCTCTCTCTCTCTCTCTCTCTCTCTCTCTCTCTCTCTCTCTCTCTCTCTCTCTCTCTCTCTCTCTCTCTCTCTCTCTCTCTCTCTCTCTCTCTCTCTCTCTCTCTCTCTCTCTCTCTCTCTCTCTCTCTCTCTCTCTGGATTGACCATTAAAGTTAGATGGTTTCGAAGAGAAACGAGCAAGACGAGAACTGTAATAGGTCAGTGGCAGGTTAGTAATGGAGGAAAAGAGAGGAGGGAAGGGAAGGGAGGGGAGGAGGGATGGGAGGAAGATAAGAGGGCATAAAATAAGAGAACAGGATGGAAGGAACTAGAGAAGACCACATGAAGGAAGAGAGGAGAGAGGACGGAAGAAGGTAAAAACAGGGCAGGAAGGAAGGAAGGGAGAGGTGCAATGTGGGTAGAAAAGTAAATAACAGACGGAGGTAGAAGGAACGAAAGTAAGAAGGGAAGATAATAAATACAAAAGGAAAGGAAGTAGAGGTGTGATAATATATAAACAGTCAGGCAAGAGGAGAGGAATTAACTGCAAGAAGTATGAAGTATGAAGGAGGTAACGCAGGAGGTAATAATTTAGGGAGGAAGGAAGACTTAGAGAGATGAATAGAGGCAAGGGAAGGTGGGAAGGAAGGAAGCAAGCAAGCAAGTGAGAATGAGAAGTAAGAAGGAAAGTGAGGAAGGACGAGGAGGAGGAGAGAGGGAAGACAGGTACTGAACATAATTTACCTGTCCAATGGCACGAGAAACAGCTGTCTTTTTCTACACCTGTAAACAGCCTGCCACTCATACCTTCTGTTTGATCTGATGATTTTTACTTCCCTTCACTGCCTACCCTTCAAAACGTTCCCTTCACTACCTTCCCTTCACTGCCTACCCTTCAAAACCTTTCCTTCATTACATTCTCTTCACTGCCTATCCTTCACTACTCCCTACCCTTCACAGCTCCCCTTCTCCTTTAATATATTCTCCTCAGGGTATATTGCAATCCTGGCTTTGATATTGACGACTAAACATGATTAAATAGATAAATAAATAAGTGTGTTCATGGATGCGTGCCCCTAACTCATGAATTTGTGAGTGGATGAGTCAATGAGTGAGTGAGTGAGTGAGTGAGTGGTTGATTGGTGTTTTGTGGTGGTGGTGGTGATGTGTGTGTGTGTGTGTGTGTGTGTGTGTGTGTGTGTGTGTGTGTGTGTGTGTGTGTGTGTGTGTGTGTGTGTGTGTGTGTACGTAAATATTGTGATAAATTGAGTGTTATGTAGAATAATGAAGAAAATAAGGTTTTTTTTTTCTCTTTTTTTCATTTATTTTTGTTTGTATTCTCATATTTAGTTTTTATTTTATATCATTTTTTTTTCTCTCTCAAAATCTAAGAAATAATATTGTGTATTTTTCTTTTTTTCTGTCACATTTTAATTTCTAGTTTTCATTCTTTTCTTCTTTTTTTCTTTGTCTGTGTCTGTCCTTTTCTCTTTCTGATTTTTCTTCTTCGAGGTCATCTTTTCCTCCTTTCTCTTTTCCTTGTTCTCTCTCTCTCTCTCTCCTCTCTCTCTCTCTCTCTCTCTCTCTCTCTCTCTCTCTCTCTCTCTCTCTCTCTCTCTCTCTCTCTCTCTCTCTCACTTTCTCTCTCACCTTGCCTTCACATTAACGTTGCTTTTTCTTGTTTTTTCATTTATTTTTTCCCTCTTTAAGCTTTCATTATCGTAACTTTTCCTGAATATTTTTCTCTTTTACACAATTTTCTGTATTAGGTTGTGTCATTATGTTTTTTTTTTCATTCTCATTTTCCTTCCTTTATTTATTTTTTTTTTTGTATCTTCGTTATAATCTTTTTTTATTTATTTTTTTTTTTTGCTTTTTATATAATAATTTTTTTCTTCTGTTAGTTTTTTTTTTTTCTCTTGTATCGTATATTATATTTTTATTTTCTTCCTCTTATTTTATTATTCTTTGGGTTCAGTTTCCTATTATTTTTTTTTCTTTCCTTCTTCG
>JAXIVD010002957.1:0-32500 GCA_036785275.1 Cancer borealis
TAGAGGAGTAACGTGATGGACAAGTGAGATATAACGAGGTACTATGGAGAACTGGTTTTATGAGCGAATATACTGGTGGAGCAGAGCAGAGTAGAGTGTGTTGAGATGGCTTTGATTTATGGTGAGAATGGAACAGGAACAGTTGATGAAGAGAATAATACATATTGTGCAAGAGGCTGGAGGTTGAGATGAAGGCCAAGAATGGGATGGATGGACGGTATGATGAAAGCGTTGAATGATAAGGGAATACTTGTGAAACAGGGAAGCATGATTGTGCCTGATATAAGTCAATGTAAAACTGTGATCAATACATAAGTAACGAGGAAGCCTTCAAGGATCCTGGAAGAGGTTTCCACACATCTGTTGTGACCAAATGATGAAATTGTATTGGGAGAAAGAGATAATTATAAGTATGTAGTTGCAAGGTAAAACTAGGTTTTGCTGTGGAACTTTATCATGAAAGTGTGTGTGTGTGTGTGTGTGTGTGTGTGTGTGTGTGTGTGTGTGTGTGTGTGTGTGTGTGTGTGTGTGTGTGTGTGTCTGTGTGTGTGTGTGTGTGTGTGTGTGTGTGTATGTGTGTGTGTGTGTGTGTGTGTGTGTGTGTGTGTGTGTGTGTGTGTGTGTGTGTGTGTGTGTGTGCGTGTGTGTGTGTGTGGGGGGGGGGGGATGCGTGCGCGTACGTATATGTGTATGTGTATATATATAATTTTTCTTCTTTTTTTCTATATCATAGACCGTTGGCGCCAGTAGGCTTTATAGAAGCAAAGATGGACTTGTCTCTTGCCTGTTATTTGTTGTAGTTTTTTTTTTTATAGATTTTTTATAGTGACGCCTCTAATGTTTACGTTCTCTCTTGAATATGTTGAGAACGATGAGAGGCTATTGGTACTATAGCCTCAGATGCATATAAACACTGCAAGTCCCGTCTGAGGACAGTATGGTAGCAATTTGCGTAGTGTTTGGCCATTCGGCGGTAATACCAAATAATGAAAAAAGCCAGCAGATATTGGGAGATCGAACTCGGGACCCTAGTTTCAAATGCCCAATTGCTGACCATATATATATATATATATATATATATATATATATATATATATACTTATATATATATATATATATATATATATATATATATATATATATATATATATATATATATATATATATATATATATATATATATATATATATATATATATATATATATATATATATATATATATATATACAGAGAAATAATAGAGAAAGGTAGGAGATAAATCAATAAATAGATAGTTAGACAGATAGATTATTAATATTATAAGTTATGATGATTATTATCACAGAACTATGAAAGCAATGGAGCAAAATCTAGTAAGAAGAAATAGATTTATGAAAATTATAATAAACAACAATTTATATCGCTTGGAAGTTTAATAATAATGACAATCTAAATAATATATAATCATGCATTATATTCATTACGGAAAAAAAATATTGAGTAAAAGAATTAGGCAAGTGAGAAAGGGAAATGATTTATTCCTTGTGCTCTGCAATTGTCAACCTTCACTTCTTTCCCTAACCTCCCTCAGTGACGCGACAAGCAGTAATGAAGGCCAGGTGAGTCGCCTCAGACTAGGCAGGTATATATGGAGCCAGCACCTCAGTGTGGCAAGTCACTTTAGCGACTCAGTCAGCAGTGAGCACCATGGTAAGCACACTTTCCTCCTCCCTTGTCCAGCAGACTGCTGCTATAACTTTTGAGCACGGAGAACACCTCGATCCCTGCTCTCTCCTTCTCTCTACACTCACTCCTTCCTCCTTCCACAGAGAGTCTTCCTAGCAGCCCTCGGCGTAGCCCTCCTACAGGCATACTACAGTGCCGGCGGCATTCATGGCGGAGGCAGATATGGCGGCGTAAGCATTGTTACTGGTGGCGGCGGCGGCGGAAGCCATGGTGGTGGCGGCTATGGCGGCGGCAGCTATGGCGGCGGCGGCTATGGTCACGGCGGGGGCGGCGGCAGCGGAGGCCATGGTGGTAGCGGCTATGGTGGAGTTACAAGAGTGGTACATGTGTCCTCAAGCGGTGGCGGCCATAGTGGTGGAGGATCCGGTGGAGGATTCGGTGGCGGCTATGGAGGCGGCTATGGAGGCGGCTATGGAGGCAGCTATGGAGGCGGGTTTGGCGGCGGCAATAGCGGCGGCTTTGGTGGCGGATATGGTGGCGGATATGGTGGCGGATATGGCGGTGGCTACGGCGGCGGCGGAGGATCTGGTGGTGGACGCAGTGTGGTTCGTGTGACATCTAGCGGCGGCGGGTATGGGCACGGCGGCTATTACTAATAAGGTCCCGAAGTTCTTTTTAGCAGACACTCGTTTGTGCCTTTAACAACCTCTATCACCTGTAAATAACACACTGCTCCTCCTCCTCAGACAGGTACGTCACACCTGCACCACCTGAGCGCCAGACCTACGTCTGGTGGCAGTGGTCAGGTGTCCCTGCTAAACTTACGCCAGAGAAAATACTTTGTATGTGAAAATATAATAAATATTGCAGTTTCCATCTAATTTTATTTTCTGCTTGGTGTGATCACCGTCTCAAACCCACAGTAACAATATGCATAGAAGAGAACATTTATCGAGAATAGAACGTACTTCCAAAATAGTGGTTAATATTCTTCTGCTAAATTGTGTTTCTGGTTCCTTTGTCCCATAACAGTCTGTTGAACTTTGCTTTACTCAATAAATTTTGACGAAAATACTTGCTTCTTCCTCACCAACTTGTACCATTTTAGTCTGAAGATTTACTAAGAAGTAAACTGACGATTACATCTTTGCAATGGAAATATAATATCAATTTGTTTCGTTTTACACATTGTGTTTTATATTACTAGTACTAATATTACTATAATTATTATTATTAGTAGTAACAGTATGCTTATTATTATTATTATTATTATTATTATTATTATTATTATCATTATCATAATTATCATTATTATAAATATCGATATTAATATCATTATTATTAGTACTGTTTTCCAGTAGCAGAGGTAAAAAAATCAATGTAATGGAGCTGAGGTGTCTGAGGAGCATGTATGTGTAGAGGAGTAACGTGATGGACAAGTGAGATATAACGAGGTACTATGGAGAACTGGTTTTATGAGCGAATATACTGGTGGAGCAGAGCAGAGTAGAGTGTGTTGAGATGGCTTTGATTTATGGTGAGAATGGAACAGGAACAGTTGATGAAGAGAATAATACATATTGTGCAAGAGGCTGGAGGTTGAGATGAAGGCCAAGAATGGGATGGATGGACGGTATGATGAAAGCGTTGAATGATAAGGGAATACTTGTGAAACAGGGAAGCATGATTGTGCCTGATATAAGTCAATGTAAAACTGTGATCAATACATAAGTAACGAGGAAGCCTTCAAGGATCCTGGAAGAGGTTTCCACACATCTGTTGTGACCAAATGATGAAATTGTATTGGGAGAAAGAGATAATTATAAGTATGTAGTTGCAAGGTAAAACTAGGTTTTGCTGTGGAACTTTATCATGAAAGTGTGTGTGTGTGTGTGTGTGTGTGTGTGTGTGTGTGTGTGTGTGTGTGTGTGTGTGTGTCTGTGTGTGTGTGTGTGTGTGTGTGTGTGTGTGTGTGTGTGTGTGTGTGTGTGTGTGTGTGTGTGTGTGTGTGTGCGTGTGTGTGTGTGGGGGGGGGGGATGCGTGCGCGTACGTATATGTGTATGTGTATATATATAATTTTTCTTCTTTTTTTCTATATCATAAACCGTTGGCGCCAGTAGGCTTTATAGAAGCAAAGATGGACTTGTCTCTTGCCTGTTATTTGTTGTAGTTTTTTTTTTTTTATAGATTTTTTATAGTGACGCCTCTAATGTTTACGTTCTCTCTTGAATATGTTGAGAACGATGAGAGGCTATTGGTACTATAGCCTCAGATGCATATAAACACTGCAAGTCCCGTCTGAGGACAGTATGGTAGCAATTTGCGTAGTGTTTGGCCACTCGGCGGTAATACCAAATAATGAAAAAAGCCAGCAGATATTGGGAGATCGAACTCGGGACCCTAGTTTCACATGCCCAATTGCTGACCATATATATATATATATATATATATATATATATATATATATATATATATATATATATATATACTTATATATATATATATATATATATATATATATATATATATATATATATATATATATATTTATATATATATATATATATATATATATATATATAAATATATATATATATACAGAGAAATAATAGAGAAAGGTAGGAGATAAATCGATAAATAGATAGTTAGACAGATAGATTATTAATATTATAAGTTATGATGATTATTATCACAGAACTATGAAAGCAATGGAGCAAAATCTAGTAAGAAGAAATAGATTTATGAAAATTATAATAAACAACAATTTATATCGCTTGGAAGTTTAATAATAATGACAATCTAAATAATATATAATCATGCATTATTTTCATTACGGAAAAAAATACTGAGTAAAAGAATTAGGCAAGTGAGAAAGGGAAATGATTTATTCCTTGTGCTCTGCAATTGTCAACCTTCACTTCTTTCCCTAACCTCCCTCAGTGACGCGATAAGCAGTAATGAAGGCCAGGTGAGTCGCCTCAGACTAGGCAGGTATATATGGAGCCAGCACCTCAGTGTGGCAAGTCACTTTAGCGACTCAGTCAGCAGTGAGCACCATGGTAAGCACACTTCCCTCCTCCCTTGTCCAGCACACTGCTGCTATAACTTTTGAGCACGGAGAACACCTCGATCCCTGCTCTCTCCTTCTCTCTACACTCACTCCTTCCTCCTTCCACAGAGAGTCTTCCTAGCAGCCCTCGGCGTAGCCCTCCTACAGGCATCCTACAGTGCCGGCGGCATTCATGGCGGAGGCAGATATGGCGGCGTAAGCATTGTTACTGGTGGCGGCGGCGGCGGAAGCCATGGTGGTGGCGGCTATGGCGGCGGCAGCTATGGCGGCGGAGGCTATGGTCACGGCGGGGGCGGCGGCGGCGGAGGCCATGGTGGTGGCGGCTATGGTGGAGTTACAAGAGTGGTACATGTGTCCTCAAGCGGTGGCGGCCATAGTGGTGGAGGATCCGGTGGAGGATTCGGTGGCGGCTATGGAGGCGGCTATGGAGGCGGCTATGGAGGCAGCTATGGAGGCGGCTTTGGCGGCGGCAATAGCGGCGGCTTTGGTGGCGGATATGGTGGCGGATATGGCGGTGGCTATGGCGGCGGCGGAGGATCTGGTGGTGGACGCAGTGTGGTTCGTGTGACATCTAGCGGCGGCGGGTATGGGCACGGCGGCTATTACTAATAAGGTCCCGAAGTTCTTTTTAGCAGACACTCGTTTGTGCCTTTAACAACCTCTATCACCTGTAAATAACACACTGCTCCTCCTCCTCAGACAGGTACGTCACACCTGCACCACCTGAGCGCCAGACCTACGTCTGGTGGCAGTGGTCAGGTGTCCCTGCTAAACTTACGCCAGAGAAAATACTTTGTATGTGAAATTATAATAAATATTGCAGTTTCCATCTAATTTTATTTTCTGCTTGGTGTGATCACCGTCTCAAACCCACAGTAACAATATGCATAGAAGTAAACATTTATCGAGAATAGAACGTACTTCCAAAATAGTGGTTAATATTCTTCTGCTAAATTGTGTTTCTGGTTCCTGTGTCCCATAAAAGTCTGTTGAACTTTGCTTTACTCAATAAATTTTGACGAAAATACTTGCTTCTTCCTCACCAACTTGTACCAATTTAGTCTGAAGATTTACTAAGAAGGAAACTGACGATTACATCTTTGCAATGGAAATATAATATCAATTTGTTTCGTTTTACACATTGTGTTTTATATTACTAGTACTAATATTACTATAATTATTATTATTAGTAGTAACAGTATGCTTATTATTATTATTATTATTATTATTATTATTATTATTATCATTATCATAATTATCATTATTATAAATATCGATATTAATATCATTATTATTAGTACTGTTTTCCAGTAGCAGAGGTAAAAATATCAATGTAATGGAGCTGAGGTGTCTGAGGAGCATGTATGTGTAGAGGAGTAACGTGATGGACAAGTGAGATATAACGAGGTACTATGGAGAACTGGTTTTATGAGCGAATATACTGGTGGAGCAGAGCAGAGTAGAGTGTGTTGAGATGGCTTTGATTTATGGTGAGAATGGAACAGGAACAGTTGATGAAGAGAATAATACATTTTGTGCAAGAGGCTGGAGGTTGAGATGAAGGCCAAAAATGGGATGGATGGACGGTATGATGAAAGCGTTGAATGATAAGGGAATACTTGTGAAACAGGGAAGCATGATTGTGCCTGATATAAGTCAATGTAAAACTGTGATCAATACATAAGTAAGGAGGAAACCTTCAAGGATCCTGGAAGAGGTTTCCACACATCTGTTGTGACCAAATGATGAAATTGTATTGGGAGAAAGAGATAATTATAAGTATGTAGTTGCAAGGTAAAACTAGGTTTTGCTGTGGAACTTTATCATGAAAGTGTGTGTGTGTGTGTGTGTGTGTGTGTGTGTGTGTGTGTGTGTGTGTGTGCGTGCGTGCGTGCGTGCGTGCGTGCGTGCGTGCGTGCGTGCGTGCGTGCGTGCGAGGGTGGGTGGGTGGGTGGGTGGGTGGGTGGGTGGGTGGGTGGGTGGGTAGGTGGGTGGGTGGGTGGGTGGGTGGGTGGGTGGGTGGGTGGGTGTGTGTGTGTGTGTGTGTGTGTGTGTGTGTGTGTGTGTGTGTGTGTGTGTGTGTGTGTGTGTGTGTGTGTGTGTGGGTGTGCGTGCGCGTACATATATGTGTATGTGTATATGTATATATATATATATATATATATATATATATATATATATATATATATATATATATATATATATATATATATATATATATATATATACATATATATATATATATATATATATATATATATATATATATATATATATAATTTTTCTTCTTTTTTTCTATATCATAAACCGTTGGCGCCACTAGGCTTTATAGAAGGAAAGATGGACTTGTCTCTTGCCTGTTATTTGTTGTAGTTTTTTTTATATATTTTTTATAGTGACTTCTCTAATGTTTACGTTCTCTCTTGAATATGTTGAGAACGATGAGAGGCTATTGGTACTATAGCCTCAGCTGCATATAGACATTGCAAGTCCCGTCTGAGGACAATATGGTAGCAATTTGCGTAGTGTTTGGCCCCTCAGTGGTAATAGTAAATAATGAAAAGTGGCCAGCGGATATTGGAAGATCGATCTCGGGATCCTAGGTTCACATGCCCGAACGCTGACTATATATATATATATATATATATATATATATATATATATATATATATATATATATATATATATATATATATATATATATATATATATGTATATATTTATTTATTTATTAATATACAAATATATACAGAGAAAAAAATAGAGAAAGGTAGAAGATAAATCGATAAATAGATAGTTAGACAGATGTTTTATTAATATTATACGTTATAATGATTATTATCACAGAACTATGAAAGCAATGGAGCAAAATCCAGTAAGAAGAAGATTTATGAAAATTATAATAAACAACAATTTATATCGGTTAGAAGTTTAATAATAATGATAATTCAAATAATATATAATCATGCATTATTTTCATTACGGAAAAACAAAATTTGAGTAAAAGAATTAGGAAAGTGAGACAAGGAAATGATTTATTCTTTGTGCTCTGCAATTGTCAACCTTCACTTCTTTCCCTAACCTCCCTCAGTGACGCGACAAGCAGTAATGAAGGCCAGATGAGTCGCCTCAGACTAGGCAGGTATATATGGAGCCAGCACCTCAGTGTGGCAAGTCACTTTAGCGACTCAGTCAGCAGTGAGCACCATGGTAAGCACACTTCCCTCCTCCCTTGTCCAGCACACTGCTGCTATAACTTTTGAGCACGGAGAACACCTCGATCCCTGCTCTCTCCTTCTCTCTACACTCACTCCTTCCTCCTTCCACAGAGAGTCTTCCTAGCAGCCCTCGGCGTAGCCCTCCTACAGGCATCTTACAGTGCCGGCGGCATTCATGGCGGAGGCAGATATGGCGGCGTAAGCATTGTTACTGGTGGCGGCGGCGGCGGAAGCCATGGTGGTGGCGGCTATGGCGGCGGCGGCTATGGCGGCGGAGGCTATGGTCACGGCGGGGGCGGCGGCGGCGGAGGCCATGGTGGTGGCGGCTATGGTGGAGTTACAAGAGTGGTACATGTGTCCTCAAGCGGTGGCGGCCATAGTGGTGGAGGATCCGGTGGAGGATTCGGTGGCGGCTATGGAGGCGGCTATGGAGGCGGCTATGGAGGCAGCTATGGAGGCGGCTTTGGCGGCGGCAATAGCGGCGGCTTTGGTGGCGGATATGGTGGCGGATATGGCGGTGGCTACGGCGGCGGCGGAGGATATGGCGGTGGCTACGGCGGCGGCGGAGGATCTGGTGGTGGACGCAGTGTGGTTCGTGTGACATCTAGCGGCGGCGGTTATGGGCATGGCGGCTATTACTAATATGGTCCCGAAGTTCTTTTTAGCAGACACTCGTTTGTGCCTTTTACAACCTCTATCATCTGTAAATAACATACTGCTCCTCCTCCTCAGACAGGTACGTCACACCTGCACCACCTGAGCGCCAGACCTACGTCTGGTGGCAGGGGTCAGGTGTCCCTGCTAAACTTACGCCAGAGAAAATACTTTGTATGTGAAAATATAATAAATATTGCAGTTTCCATCTAATTTTATTTTCTGCTTGGTGTGATCACCGTCTGAAACCCACAGTAACAATATGCATAGAAGAAAACATTTATCGAGAATAGAAAGTACTTCCAAAATAGTGGTTAATATTCTTCTGCTAAATTGTGTTTCTGGTTCCTGTGTCCCATAACAGTCTGTTGAACTTTGCTTTACTCAATAAATTTTGACGAAAATACTTGCTTCTTCCTCACCAACTTGTACCATTTTAGTCTGATGATTTACTAAGAAGTAAACTGACGATTACATCTTTGCAATGGATATATAATATCAATTTGTTTCGTTTTACACATTGTGTTTTATATTACTAGTACTATTATTACTATAATTATTATTAGTAGTAGTAACGGTATGCTTATTATTATTATTATTATTATTATTATTATCATTATCATAATTATCATTATTATAAATATCGATATTAATATCATTATTATTAGTACTGTTTTCCAGTAGCAGAGGTAAAAAAATCAATGTAATGGAGCTGAGGTGTCTGAGGAGCATGTATGTGTAGAGGAGTAACGTGATGGACAAGTGAGATATAACGAGGTACTATGGAGAACTGGTTTTATGAGCGAATATACTGGTGGAGCAGAGCAGAGTAGAGTG
The DNA here is from genome assembly GCA_036785275.1 of Cancer borealis. NCBI lineage: Eukaryota > Metazoa > Arthropoda > Malacostraca > Decapoda > Cancridae > Cancer > Cancer borealis. The sequence goes on from JAXIVD010002957.1 coordinate 9,447, forward strand.
TGTTGAGATGGCTTTGATTTATGGTGAGAATGGAACAGGAACAGTTGATGAAGAGAATAATACATTTTGTGCAAGAGGCTGGAGGTTGAGATGAAGGCCAAGAATGGGATGGATGGACGGTATGATGAAAGCGTTAAATGATAAGGGAATACTTGTGAAACAGGGAAGCATGATTGTGCCTGATATAAGTCAATGGAAAACTGTGATCAATACATAAGTAACGAGGAAGCCTTCAAGGATCCTGGAAGAGGTTTCCACACATCTGTTGTGACCAAATGATGAAATTGTATTGGGAGAAAGATAATTATAAGTATGTAGTTGCAAGGTAAAACTAGGTTTTGCTGTGGAAATTTATCATGAAAGTGTGTGTGTGTGTGTGTGTGTGTGTGTGTGTGTGTGTGTGTGTGTGTGTGTGTGTGTGTGTGTGTGTGTGTGTGTGTGTGTGTGTGTGTGTGTCTGTGTGTGTGTGTGTGTGTGTGTGTGTGTGTGTGTGTGTGTGTGTGTGTGTGTGTGTGTGTGTGTGTGTGTGTGTGCGTGTGTGTGTGTATATGTGTGTGGGGGGGGATGCGTGCGCGTACATATATGTGTATGTGTATATATATAATTTTTCTTCTTTTTTTCTATATCATAAACCGTTGGCGCCAGTAGGCTTTATAGAAGGAAAGATGGACTTGTCTCTTGCCTGTTATTTGTTGTAGTTTTTTTTTTTATAGATTTTTTATAGTGACGCCTCTAATGTTTACGTTCTCTCTTGAATATGTTGAGAACGATGAGAGACTATTGGTACTATAGCCTCAGATGCATATAAACACTGCAAGTCTCGTCTGAGGACAGTATGGTAGCAATTTGCGTAGTGTTTGGCCACTCGGCGGTAATACCAAATAATGAAAAAAGCCAGCAGATATTGGGAGATCGAACTCGGGACCCTAGTTTCACATGCCCAATTGCTGACCATATATATATATATATATATATATATATATATATATATATATATATATATATATACTTATATATATATATATATATATATATATATATATTTATATATATATATATATATATATATATATATATATATATATATATATATATATATATACAGAGAAATAATAGAGAAAGATAGGAGATAAATCGATAAATAGATAGTTAGACAGATAGATTATTAATATTATAAGTTATGATGATTATTATCACAGAACTATGAAAGCAATGGAGCAAAATCTAGTAAGAAGAAATAGATTTATGAAAATTATAATAAACAACAATTTATATCGCTTGGAAGTTTAATAATAATGATAATCTAAATAATATATAATCATGCATTATTTTCATTACGGAAAAAAATATTGAGTAAAAGAATTAGGCAAGTGAGAAAGGGAAATGATTTATTCCTTGTGCTCTGCAATTGTCAACCTTCACTTCTTTCCCTAACCTCCCTCAGTGACGCGACAAGCAGTAATGAAGGCCAGGTGAGTCGCCTCAGACTAGGCAGGTATATATGGAGCCAGCACCTCAGTGTGGCAAGTCACTTTAGCGACTCAGTCAGCAGTGAGCACCATGGTAAGCACACTTCCCTCCTCCCTTGTCCAGCACACTGCTGCTATAACTTTTGAGCACGGAGAACACCTCGATCCCTGCTCTCTCCTTCTCTCTACACTCACTCCTTCCTCCTTCCACAGAGAGTCTTCCTAGCAGCCCTCGGCGTAGCCCTCCTACAGGCATCTTACAGTGCCGGCGGCATTCATGGCGGAGGCAGATATGGCGGCGTAAGCATTGTTACTGGTGGCGGCGGCGGCGGAAGCCATGGTGGTGGCGGCTATGGCGGCGGCGGCTATGGCGGCGGAGGCTATGGTCACGGCGGGGGCGGCGGCGGCGGAGGCCATGGTGGTGGCGGCTATGGTGGAGTTACAAGAGTGGTACATGTGTCCTCAAGCGGTGGCGGCCATAGTGGTGGAGGATCCGGGGTGGAGGATTAGGTGGCGGCTATGGAGGCGGCTATGGAGGCGGCTATGGAGGCAGCTATGGAGGCGGCTTTGGCGGCGGCAATAGCGGCGGCTTTGGTGGCGGATATGGTGGCGGATATGGCGGTGGCTACGGCGGCGGCGGAGGATATGGCGGTGGCTACGGCGGCGGCGGAGGATCTGGTGGTGGACGCAGTGTGGTTCGTGTGACATCTAGCGGCGGCGGTTATGGGCATGGCGGCTATTACTAATATGGTCCCGAAGTTCTTTTTAGCAGACACTCGTTTGTGCCTTTTACAACCTCTATCATCTGTAAATAACATACTGCTCCTCCTCCTCAGACAGGTACGTCACACCTGCACCACCTGAGCGCCAGACCTACGTCTGGTGGCAGGGGTCAGGTGTCCCTGCTAAACTTACGCCAGAGAAAATACTTTGTATGTGAAAATATAATAAATATTGCAGTTTCCATCTAATTTTATTTTCTGCTTGGTGTGATCACCGTCTGAAACCCACAGTAACAATATGCATAGAAGAGAACATTTATCGAGAATAGAACGTACTTCCAAAATAGTGGTTAATATTCTTCTGCTAAATTGTGTTTCTGGTTCCTGTGTCCCATAACAGTCTGTTGAACTTTGCTTTACTCAATAAATTTTGACGAAAATACTTGCTTCTTCCTCACCAACTTGTACCATTTTAGTCTGATGATTTACTAAGAAGTAAACTGACGATTACATCTTTGCAATGGATATATAATATCAATTTGTTTCGTTTTACACATTGTGTTTTATATTACTAGTACTATTATTACTATAATTATTATTAGTAGTAGTAACGGTATGCTTATTATTATTATTATTATTATTATTATTATCATTATCATAATTATCATTATTATAAATATCGATATTAATATCATTATTATTAGTACTGTTTTCCAGTAGCAGAGGTAAAAAAATCAATGTAATGGAGCTGAGGTGTCTGAGGAGCATGTATGTGTAGAGGAGTAACGTGATGGACAAGTGAGATATAACGAGGTACTATGGAGAACTGGTTTTATGAGCGAATATACTGGTGGAGCAGAGCAGAGTAGAGTGTGTTGAGATGGCTTTGATTTATGGTGAGAATGGAACAGGAACAGTTGATGAAGAGAATAATACATTTTGTGCAAGAGGCTGGAGGTTGAGATGAAGGCCAAGAATGGGATGGATGGACGGTATGATGAAAGCGTTAAATGATAAGGGAATACTTGTGAAACAGGGAAGCATGATTGTGCCTGATATAAGTCAATTGAAAACTGTGATCAATACATAAGTAACGAGGAAGCCTTCAAGGATCCTGGAAGAGGTTTCCACACATCTGTTGTGACCAAATGATGAAATTGTATTGGGAGAAAGATAATTATAAGTATGTAGTTGCAAGGTAAAACTAGGTTTTGCTGTGGAAATTTATCATGAAAGTGTGTGTGTGTGTGTGTGTGTGTGTGTGTGTGTGTGTGTGTGTGTGTGTGTGTGTGTGTGTGTGTGTGTGTGTGTGTGTCTGTGTGTGTGTGTGTGTGTGTGTGTGTGTGTGTGTGTGTGTGTGTGTGTGTGTGTGTGTGTGTGTGTGTGTGTGTGTGCGTGTGTGTGTGTATATGTGTGTGGGGGGGGATGCGTGCGCGTACATATATGTGTATGTGTATATATATAATTTTTCTTCTTTTTTTCTATATCATAAACCGTTGGCGCCAGTAGGCTTTATAGAAGGAAAGATGGACTTGTCTCTTGCCTGTTATTTGTTGTAGTTTTTTTTTTTATAGATTTTTTATAGTGACGCCTCTAATGTTTACGTTCTCTCTTGAATATGTTGAGAACGATGAGAGACTATTGGTACTATAGCCTCAGATGCATATAAACACTGCAAGTCTCGTCTGAGGACAGTATGGTAGCAATTTGCGTAGTGTTTGGCCACTCGGCGGTAATACCAAATAATGAAAAAAGCCAGCAGATATTGGGAGATCGAACTCGGGACCCTAGTTTCACATGCCCAATTGCTGACCATATATATATATATATATATATATATATATATATATATATATATATATATATATATATATACTTATATATATATATATATATATATATATATATATATATATATATATTTATATATATATATATATATATATATATATATATATATATATATATATATATATATATACAGAGAAATAATAGAGAAAGATAGGAGATAAATCGATAAATAGATAGTTAGACAGATAGATTATTAATATTATAAGTTATGATGATTATTATCACAGAACTATGAAAGCAATGGAGCAAAATCTAGTAAGAAGAAATAGATTTATGAAAATTATAATAAACAACAATTTATATCGCTTGGAAGTTTAATAATAATGATAATCTAAATAATATATAATCATGCATTATTTTCATTACGGAAAAAAATATTGAGTAAAAGAATTAGGCAAGTGAGAAAGGGAAATGATTTATTCCTTGTGCTCTGCAATTGTCAACCTTCACTTCTTTCCCTAACCTCCCTCAGTGACGCGACAAGCAGTAATGAAGGCCAGGTGAGTCGCCTCAGACTAGGCAGGTATATATGGAGCCAGCACCTCAGTGTGGCAAGTCACTTTAGCGACTCAGTCAGCAGTGAGCACCATGGTAAGCACACTTCCCTCCTCCCTTGTCCAGCACACTGCTGTTATAACTTTTGAGCACGGAGAACACCTCGATCCCTGCTCTCTCCTTCTCTCTACACTCACTCCTTCCTCCTTCCACAGAGAGTCTTCCTAGCAGCCCTCGGCGTAGCCCTCCTACAGGCATCCTACAGTGCCGGCGGCATTCATGGCGGAGGCAGATATGGCGGCGTAAGCATTGTTACTGGTGGCGGCGGCGGCGGAAGCCATGGTGGTGGCGGCTATGGCGGCGGCAGCTATGGCGGCGGCGGCTATGGTCACGGCGGGGGCGGCGGCGGCGGAGGCCATGGTGGTGGCGGCTATGGTGGAGTTACAAGAGTGGTACATGTGTCCTCAAGCGGTGGCGGCCATAGTGGTGGAGGATCCGGTGGAGGATTCGGTGGCGGCTATGGAGGCGGCTATGGAGGCGGCTATGGAGGCAGCTATGGAGGCGGCTTTGGCGGCAGCAATAGCGGCGGCTTTGGTGGCGGATATGGTGGCGGATATAGCGGTGGCTACGGCGGCGGCGGAGGATCTGGTGGTGGACGCAGTGTGGTTCGTGTGACATCTAGCGGCGGCGGGTATGGGCACGGCGGCTATTACTAATAAGGTCCCGAAGTTCTTTTTTAGCAGACACTCGTTTGTGCCTTTAACAACCTCTATCACCTGTAAATAACACACTGCTCCTCCTCCTCAGACAGGTACGTCACACCTGCACCACCTGAGCGCCAGACCTACGTCTGGTGGCAGTGGTCAGGTGTCCCTGCTAAACTTACGCCAGAGAAAATACTTTGTATGTGAATATATAATAAATATTGCAGTTTCCATCTAATTTTATTTTCTGCTTGGTGTGATCACCGTCTCAAACCCACAGTAACAATATGCATAGAAGAGAACATTTATCGGGAATAGAAAGTACTTCCAAAATAGTGGTTAATATTCTTCTGCTAAATTGTGTTTCTGGTTCCTGTGTCCCATAACAGTCTGTTGAACTTTGCTTTACTCAATAAATTTTGACGAAAATACTTGTTTCTTCCTCACCAACTTGTACCATTTTAGTCTGAAGATTTACTAAGAAGTAAACTGACGATTACATCTTTGCAATGGAAATATAATATCAATTTGTTTCGTTTTACACATTGTGTTTTATATTACTAGTACTAATATTACTATAATTATTATTAGTAGTAGTAACAGTATGCTTATTATTATTATTATTATTATTATTATTATTATTATCATTATCATAATTATCATTATTATAAATATCGATATTAATATCATTATTATTAGTACTGTTTTCCAGTAGCAGAGGTAAAAAAATCAATGTAATGGAGCTGAGGTGTCTGAGGAGCATGTATGTGTAGAGGAGTAACGTGATGGACAAGTGAGATATAACGAGGTACTATGGAGAACTGGTTTTATGAGCGAATATACTGGTGGAGCAGAGCAGAGTAGAGTGTGTTGAGATGGCTATGATTTATGGTGAGAATGGAACAGGAACAGTTGATGAAGAGAATAATACATTTTGTGCAAGAGGCTGGAGGTTGAGATGAAAGCCAAGAATGGGATGGATGGACGGTATGATGAAAGCGTTGAATGATAAGGGAATACTTGTGAAACAGGGAAGCATGATTGTGCCTGATATAAGTCAATGTAAAACTGTGATCAATACATAAGTAACGAGGAAACCTTCAAGGATCCTGGAAGAGGTTTCCACACATCTGTTGTGACCAAATGATAAAATTGTATTGGGAGAAAGAGAGAATTATAAGTATGTAGTTGCAAGGTAAAACTAGGTTTTGCTGTGGAACTTTATCATGAAAGAGTGTGTGTGTGTGTGTGTGTGTGTGTGTGTGTGTGTGTGTGTGTGTGTGTGTGTGTGTGTGTGTGTGTGTGTGTGTGTGTGTTGTCACGAAGTGACTTAAGACATTAATGGAGTCATGGTTATTTTTGTGTGTATGCCAGCGTTTTTGATGTGTGATGTGTGGAACAGGGGTTGAGTGAGGAGAAGGGGGGGAAGCGGCTTAAGAAAAAGTGACCGCGATGTGACCTTTTTCGACCTTTCATGGCCCAGGACCACATCTTGTAAGAGAAAAACGGTGTTGCATGGCATGGTTACATATTTTTTGTTAATTTTGTTAGGTTAAGCTTAGTTTCATAAATATACTGTTAAATTGTTGTGTAATAGTGGAAGAAGAAGATGTGGAGGTGGTAAATGCACTAAAAACTCTCGTGGGTCTTTTGTGGCGCATTGGAGAGTTGGGAAACTATATATTTCCATTATTAATTTTTATTTTGGGAACTGCTATTTTAATTTAAGGTTATTATATTTTTATTGTAATTTTAAGGATAGTTTATATAGCGTTACAACCCGTTCTATACTTTTTAGCTCTAACATTGTTGTTAAGAGAGCGAGCGTGTTGTAATTTCGGCTATATATTTGTATTTTCATCTGCTATGTTTTAATGTAAAGATAATGTTGCGTTAGATAAGTTAAAGAGTAGTTTCTTTTGTATAGGGTTTATTTCACGCCACGGGGCATGGGTAAGCGTGGCGTGGGTCGCGTCCCCCTATATAAGGCCGGATGACCCAGCGCCGACACAGTATAGTTCAGGTCACCGAGCAGAGGGTACAGATTGTGTCGGAGCGGTGTCGGAGGTATGGCGTGAGTATTGTGCGTTTTAATTGGAGATTGAGAGTGAAGCCGGTGTTGTGTGTTTTTACCGTTTACTTTTCTTCTTACGTTACTGGGTTTTGATGTGGGTATTTGTTTGGGGTTGCTTCGCGCATTTTTAATTACCCATCATCTATTTTTCTTCCCTTGTTTGAGAGGGGGATTGTTTTAGTAACGTAAGGGAGTGAGATAAGTTTGGGTATTTGAGTATTTTTACTCTGGCTCGTCTCTCTCTCTCCAATTATAATATTTATTTCTTTGTGTGTGTTTGTTTTGTGTTTGGTTTATGTGTTGGGTTTTTGTGTTTATATTTCCCGACCCGTGTCTCAATCAATTAACTTAGGTGTTTGGTGTTTATTTGTTTGGTGTTTATTTGTTTGGTGTTTATTTGTTTTGTGTTTGTGTTATTGTGGTTTATTGTAGAATACTCGTGATCTTGTGTATTTTTGTATTTGTTTCTCTTTTAATTAATTACTTACAATGTAATTAACTACCCTTCTGGTAGACAGATCATCTTTTGAATTAAATTTCCGTTGTGTATATAAATATTAACTTGTAAATAAATCTAGTGTAGTTTGTTTACTTGTGGTTTTTTTTTTAACTTTATTTCTGAAACCCCCCTTTTGAACCTGGTAATTAAGTTTCCTCCTCATTCATTTTAAATTCATTTGCCTTTAAAGTGTAACGTCAAGAACGAGAGGAGAAGGAAAAGTTTGTTGTTGGAGTTGGGGGCATGACAGTGTGTGTGTGTGTGTGTGTGTGTGTGTGTGTGTGTGTGTGTGTGTGTGTGTGTGTGTGTGTGTGTGTGTGTGTGTGTGGGTGTGGGTGTGCGTGCGCGTGCATATATGTGTATGTGTGTATATATATATATATATATATATATATATATATATATATATATATATATATATATATATATATATATATACATATATATATATATATATATATATATATATATATATATATATATATATATATATAATTTTTCTTCTTTTTTTCTATATCATAAACCGTTGGCGCCAGTAGGCTTTATAGAAGCAAAGATGGACTTGTCTCTTGCCTGTTATTTGTTGTAGTTTTTTTTTATAGATTTTTTATAGTGACTTCTCTAATGTTTACGTTCTCTCTTGAATATGTTGAGAACGATGAGAGGCTATTGGTACTATAGCCTCAGATGCATATAGACATTGCAAGTCCCGTCTGAGGACAATATGGTAGCAATTTACGTAGTGTTTGGCCCCTCAGTGGTAATAGTAAATAATGAAAAGTGGCCAGCGGATATTGGAAGATCGAACTCGGGATCCTAGGTTCACATGTCCGAACGCTGACTATATATATATATATATATATATATATATATATATATATATATATATATATATATATATATATATATATATATATATTTATTTATTTATTTATTAATATACAAATATATACAGAGAAAAAAATAGAGAAAGGTAGAAGATAAATCGATAAATAGATAGTTAGACAGATATTTTATTAATATTATACGTTATAATGATTATTATCACAGAACTATGAAAGCAATGGAGCAAAATCCAGTAAGAAGAAGATTTATGAAAATTATAATAAACAACAATTTATATCGGTTAGAAGTTTAATAATAATGATAATTCAAATAATATATAATCATGCATTATTTTCATTACGGAAAAACAAAATTTGAGTAAAAGAATTAGGAAAGTGAGACAAGGAAATGATTTATTCTTTGTGCTCTGCAATTGTCAACCTTCACTTCTTTCCCTAACCTCCCTCAGTGACGCGACAAGCAGTAATGAAGGCCAGGTGAGTCGCCTCAGACTAGGCAGGTATATATGGAGCCAGCACCTCAGTGTGGCAAGTCACTTTAGCGACTCAGTCAGCAGTGAGCACCATGGTAAGCACACTTCCCTCCTCCCTTGTCCAGCACACTGCTGCTATAACTTTTGAGCACGGAGAACACCTCGATCCCTGCTCTCTCCTTCTCTCTACACTCACTCCTTCCTCCTTCCACAGAGAGTCTTCCTAGCAGCCCTCGGCGTAGCCCTCCTACAGGCATCTTACAGTGCCGGCGGCATTCATGGCGGAGGCAGATATGGCGGCGTAAGCATTGTTACTGGTGGCGGCGGCGGCGGAAGCCATGGTGGTGGCGGCTATGGCGGCGGAGGCTATGGTCACGGCGGGGGCGGCGGCGGCGGAGGCCATGGTGGTGGCGGCTATGGTGGAGTTACAAGAGTGGTACATGTGTCCTCAAGCGGTGGCGGCCATAGTGGTGGAGGATCCGGTGGAGGATTCGGTGGCGGCTATGGAGGCAGCTATGGAGGCGGCTATGGAGGCAGCTATGGAGGCGGCTTTGGCGGCGGCAATAGCGGCGGCTTTGGTGGCGGATATGGTGGCGGATATGGCGGCGGCGGAGGATATGGCGGTGGCTACGGCGGCGGCGGAGGATCTGGTGGTGGACGCAGTGTGGTTCGTGTGACATCTAGCGGCGGCGGGTATGGGCACGGCGGCTATTACTAATATGGTCCCGAAGTTCTTTTTAGCAGACACTCGTTTGTGCCTTTTACAACCTCTATCATCTGTAAATAACATACTGCTCCTCCTCCTCAGACAGGTACGCCACACCTGCACCACCTGAGCGCCAGACCTACGTCTGGTGGCAGTGGTCAGGTGTCCCTGCTAAACTTACGCCAGAGAAAATACTTTGTATGTGAAAATATAATAAATATTGCAGTTTCCATCTAATTTTATTTTCTGCTTGGTGTGATCACCGTCTCAAACCCACAGTACCAATATGCATAGAAGAGAACATTTATCGAGAATAGAACGTACTTCCAAAATAGTGGTTAATATTCTTCTGCTAAATTGTGTTTCTGGTTCCTGTGTCCCATAACAGTCTGTTGAACTTTGCTTTACTCAATAAATTTTGACGAAAATACTTGCTTCTTCCTCACCAACTTGTACCATTTTAGTCTGATGATTTACTAAGAAGTAAACTGACGATTACATCTTTGCAATGGATATATAATATCAATTTGTTTCGTTTTACACATTGTGTTTTATATTACTAGTACTATTATTACTATAATTATTATTAGTAGTAGTAACAGTATGCTTATTATTATTATTATTATTATTATTATTATTATCATTATCATAATTATCATTATTATAAATATCGATATTAATATCATTATTATTAGTACTGTTTTCCAGTAGCAGAGGTAAAAAAATCAATGTAATGGAGCTGAGGTGTCTGAGGAGCATGTATATGTAGAGGAGTAACGTGATGGACAAGTGAGATATAACGAGGTACTATGGAGAACTGGTTTTATGAGCGAATATACTGGTGGAGCAGAGCAGAGTAGAGTGTGTTGAGATGGCTTTGATTTATGGTGAGAATGGAACAGGAACAGTTGATGAAGAGAATAATACATTTTGTGCAAGAGGCTGGAGGTTGAGATGAAGGCCAAGAATGGGATGGATGGACGGTATGATGAAAGCGTTGAATGATAAGGGAATACTTGTGAAACAGGGAAGCATGATTGTGCCTGATATAAGTCAATGGAAAACTGTGATCAATACATAAGTAACGAGGAAGCCTTCAAGGATCCTGGAAGAGGTTTCCACACATCTGTTGTGACCAAATGATGAAATTGTATTGGGAGAAAGAGATAATTATAAGTATGTAGTTGCAAGGTAAAACTAGGTTTTGCTGTGGAACTTTATCATGAAAGTGTGTGTGTGTGTGTGTGTGTGTGTGTGTGTGTGTGTGTGTGTGTGTGTGTGTGTGTGTGTCTGTGTGTGTGTGTGTGTGTGTGTGTGTGTGTGTGTGTGTGTGTGTGTGTGTGTGTGTCTGTGTGTGTGTGTGTGCGTGTGTGTGTGTGTGGGGGGGGGGGGATGCGTGCGCGTACATATATGTGTATGTGTATATATATAATTTTTCTTCTTTTTTTCTATATCATAAACCGTTGGCGCCAGTAGGCTTTATAGAAGCAAAGATGGACTTGTCTCTTGCCTGTTATTTGTTGTAGTTTTTTTTTTTTATAGATTTTTTATAGTGACGCCTCTAATGTTTACGTTCTCTCTTGAATATGTTGAGAACGATGAGAGGCTATTGGTACTATAGCCTCAGATGCATATAAACACTGCAAGTCCCGTCTGAGGACAGTATGGTAGCAATTTGCGTAGTGTTTGGCCACTTGGCGGTAATACCAAATAATGAAAAAAGCCAGCAGATATTGGGAGATCGAACTCGGGACCCTAGTTTCACATGCCCAATTGCTGACCATATATATATATATATATATATATATATATATATATATATATATATACATATATATATATATATATATATATATATATATATATATATATATATATATATATATATATACTTATATATATATATATATATATATATATATATTTATATATATATATATATATATATATATATATATATATATATATATATATACAGAGAAATAATAGAGAAAGGTAGGAGATTAATCAATAAATAGATAGTTAGACAGATAGATTATTAATATTATAAGTTATGATGATTATTATCACAGAACTATGAAAGCAATGGAGCAAAATCTAGTAAGAAGAAATAGATTTATGAAAATTATAATAAACAACAATTTATATCGCTTGGAAGTTTAATAATAATGACAATCTAAATAATATATAATCATGCATTATATTCATTACGGAAAAAAAATATTGAGTAAAAGAATTAGGCAAGTGAGAAAGGGAAATGATTTATTCCTTGTGCTCTGCAATTGTCAACCTTCACTTCTTTCCCTAACCTCCCTCAGTGACGCGACAAGCAGTAATGAAGGCCAGGTGAGTCGCCTCAGACTAGGCAGGTATATATGGAGCCAGGACCTCAGTGTGGCAAGTCACTTTAGCGACTCAGTTAGCAGTGAGCACCATGGTAAGCACACTTCCCTCCTCCCTTGTCCAGCAGACTGCTGCTAAAACTTTTGAGCACGGAGAACACCTCGATCCCTGCTCTCTCCTTCTCTCTACACTCACTCCTTCCTCCTTCCACAGAGAGTCTTCCTAGCAGCCCTCGGCGTAGCCCTCCTACAGGCATCCTACAGTGCCGGCGGCATTCATGGCGGAGGCAGATATGGCGGCGTAAGCATTGTTACTGGTGGCGGCGGCGGCGGAAGCCATGGAGGTGGCGGCTATGGCGGCGGCAGCTATGGCGGCGTCGGCTATGGTCACGGCGGGGGCGGTGGCAGCGGAGGCCATGGTGGTAGCGGCTATGGTGGAGTTACAAGAGTGGTACATGTGTCCTCAAGCGGTGGCGGCCATAGTGGTGGAGGATCCGGTGGAGGATTCGGTGGCGGCTATGGAGGCGGCTATGGAGGCGGCTATGGAGGCAGCTATGGAGGCGGGTTTGGCGGCGGCAATAGCGGCGGCTTTGGTGGCGGATATGGTGGCGGATATGGTGGCGGATATGGCGGTGGCTACGGCGGCGGCGGAGGATCTGGTGGTGGACGCAGTGTGGTTCGTGTGACATCTAGCGGCGGCGGGTATGGGCACGGCGGCTATTACTAATAAGGTCCCGAAGTTCTTTTTAGCAGACACTCGTTTGTGCCTTTAACAACCTCTATCACCTGTAAATAACACACTGCTCCTCCTCCTCAGACAGGTACGTCACACCTGCACCACCTGAGCGCCAGACCTACGTCTGGTAGCAGTGGTCAGGTGTCCCTGCTAAACTTACGCCAGAGAAAATACTTTGTATGTGAAATTATAATAAATATTGCAGTTTCCATCTAATTTTATTTTCTGCTTGGTGTGATCACCGTCTCAAACCCACAGTAACAATATGCATAGAAGAGAACATTTATCAAGAATAGAACGTACTTCCAAAATAGTGGTTAATATTCTTCTGCTAAATTGTGTTTCTGGTTCCTGTGTCCCATAACAGTCTGTTGAACTTTGCTTTACTCAATAAATTTTGACGAAAATACTTGCTTCTTCCTCACCAACTTGTACCATTTTAGTCTGAAGATTTACTAAGAAGTAAACTGACGATTACATCTTTGCAATGGAAATATAATATCAATTTGTTTCGTTTTACACATTGTGTTTTATATTACTAGTACTAATATTACTATAATTATTATTATTAGTAGTAACAGTATGCTTATTATTATTATTATTATTATTATTATTATTATTATCATTATCATAATTATCATTATTATAAATATCGATATTAATATCATTATTATTAGTACTGTTTTCCAGTAGCAGAGGTAAAAAAATCAATGTAATGGAGCTGAGGTGTCTGAGGAGCATGTATATGTAGAGGAGTAACGTGATGGACAAGTGAGATATAACGAGGTACTATGGAGAACTGGTTTTATGAGCGAATATACTGGTGGAGCAGAGCAGAGTAGAGTGTGTTGAGATGGCTTTGATTTATGGTGAGAATGGAACAGGAACAGTTGATGAAGAGAATAATACATATTGTGCAAGAGGCTGGAGGTTGAGATGAAGGCCAAGAATGGGATGGATGGACGGTATAATGAAAGCGTTGAATGATAAGGGAATACTTGTGAAACAGGGAAGCATGATTGTGCCTGATATAAGTCAATGTAAAACTGTGATCAATACATAAGTAACGAGGAAGCCTTCAAGGATCCTGGAAGAGGTTTCCACACATCTGTTGTGACCAAATGATGAAATTGTATTGGGAGAAAGAGATAATTATAAGTATGTAGTTGCAAGGTAAAACTAGGTTTTGCTGTGGAACTTTATCATGAAAGTGTGTGTGTGTGTGTGTGTGTGTGTGTGTGTGTGTGTGTGTGTGTGTGTGTGTGTGTGTGTGTCTGTGTGTGTGTGTGTGTGTGTGTGTGTGTGTGTGTGTGTGTGTGTGTATGTGTATGTGTGTGTATGTGTGTGTGTGTGTGTGTGTGTGTGTGTGTGTGTGTGTGTGTGTGTGTGTGTGTGTGTGTGTGTGGGTGTGTGTGTGTGTGCGTGTGTGTGTGTGTGTGGGGGGGGGGGGGATGCGTGCGCGTACGTATATGTGTATGTGTATATATATAATTTTTCTTCTTTTTTTCTATATCATAAACCGTTGGCGCCAGTAGGCTTTATAGAAGCAAAGATGGACTTGTCTCTTGCCTGTTATTTGTTGTAGTTTTTTTTTTTATAGATTTTTTATAGTGACGCCTCTAATGTTTACGTTCTCTCTTGAATATGTTGAGAACGATGAGAGGCTATTGGTACTATAGCCTCAGATGCATATAAACACTGCAAGTCCCGTCTGAGGACAGTATGGTAGCAATTAGCGTAGTGTTTGGCCATGTAATACCAAATAATGAAAAAAGCCAGCAGATATTGGGAGATCGAACTCGGGACCCTAGTTTCACATGCCCAATTGCTGACCATATATATATATATATATATATATATATATATATATATATATATATATATATATACTTATATATATATATATATATATATTTATATATATATATATATATATATATATATATATATATATATATATATATATATATACAGAGAAATAATAGAGAAAGGTAGGAGATAAATCAATAAATAGATAGTTAGACAGATAGATTATTAATATTATAAGTTATGATGATTATTATCACAGAACTATGAAAGCAATGGAGCAAAATCTAGTAAGAAGAAATAGATTTATGAAAATTATAATAAACAACAATTTATATCGCTTGGAAGTTTAATAATAATGACAATCTAAATAATATATAATCATGCATTATATTCATTACGGAAAAAAAATATTGAGTAAAAGAATTAGGCAAGTGAGAAAGGGAAATGATTTATTCCTTGTGCTCTGCAATTGTCAACCTTCACTTCTTTCCCTAACCTCCCTCAGTGACGCGACAAGCAGTAATGAAGGCCAGGTGAGTCGCCTCAGACTAAGCAGGTATATATGGAGCCAGCACCTCAGTGTGGCAAGTCACTTTAGCGACTCAGTCAGCAGTGAGCACCATGGTAAGCACACTTCCCTCCTCCCTTGTCCAGCAGACTGCTGCTATAACTTTTGAGCACGGAGAACACCTCGATCCCTGCTCTCTCCTTCTCTCTACACTCACTCCTTCCTCCTTCCACAGAGAGTCTTCCTAGCAGCCCTCGGCGTAGCCCTCCTACAGGCATCCTACAGTGCCGGCGGCATTCATGGCGGAGGCAGATATGGCGGCGTAAGCATTGTTACTGGTGGCGGCGGCGGCGGAAGCCATGGTGGTGGCGGCTATGGCGGCGGCAGCTATGGCGGCGGCGGCTATGGTCACGGCGGGGGCGGCGGCAGCGGAGGCCATGGTGTTAGCGGCTATGGTGGAGTTACAAGAGTGGTACATGTGTCCTCAAGCGGTGGCGGCCATAGTGGTGGAGGATCCGGTGGAGGATTCGGTGGCGGCTATGGAGGCGGCTATGGAGGCGGCTATGGAGGCAGCTATGGAGGCGGGTTTGGCGGCGGCAATAGCGGCGGCTTTGGTGGCGGATATGGTGGCGGATATGGTGGCGGATATGGCGGTGGCTACGGCGGCGGCGGAGGATCTGGTGGTGGACGCAGTGTGGTTCGTGTGACATCTAGCGGCGGCGGGTATGGGCACGGCGGCTATTACTAATAAGGTCCCGAAGTTCTTTTTAGCAGACACTCGTTTGTGCCTTTAACAACCTCTATCACCTGTAAATAACACACTGCTCCTCCTCCTCAGACAGGTACGTCACACCTGCACCACCTGAGCGCCAGACCTACGTCTGGTGGCAGTGGTCAGGTGTCCCTGCTAAACTTACGCCAGAGAAAATACTTTGTATGTGAAAATATAATAAATATTGCAGTTTCCATCTAATTTTATTTTCTGCTTGGTGTGATCACCGTCTCAAACCCACAGTAACAATATGCATAGAAGAGAACATTTATCGAGAATAGAACGTACTTCCAAAATAGTGGTTAATATTCTTCTGCTAAATTGTGTTTCTGGTTCCTTTGTCCCATAACAGTCTGTTGAACTTTGCTTTACTCAATAAATTTTGACGAAAATACTTGCTTCTTCCTCACCAACTTGTACCATTTTAGTCTGAAGATTTACTAAGAAGTAAACTGACGATTACATCTTTGCAATGGAAATATAATATCAATTTGTTTCGTTTTACACATTGTGTTTTATATTACTAGTACTAATATTACTATAATTATTATTATTAGTAGTAACAGTATGCTTATTATTATTATTATTATTATTATTATTATTATTATTATCATTATCATAATTATCATTATTATAAATATCGATATTAATATCATTATTATTAGTACTGTTTTCCAGTAGCAGAGGTAAAAAAATCAATGTAATGGAGCTGAGGTGTCTGAGGAGCATGTATGTGTAGAGGAGTAACGTGATGGACAAGTGAGATATAACGAGGTACTATGGAGAACTGGTTTTATGAGCGAATATACTGGTGGAGCAGAGCAGAGTAGAGTGTGTTGAGATGGCTTTGATTTATGGTGAGAATGGAACAGGAACAGTTGATGAAGAGAATAATACATATTGTGCAAGAGGCTGGAGGTTGAGATGAAGGCCAAGAATGGGATGGATGGACGGTATGATGAAAGCGTTGAATGATAAGGGAATACTTGTGAAACAGGGAAGCATGATTGTGCCTGATATAAGTCAATGTAAAACTGTGATCAATACATAAGTAACGAGGAAGCCTTCAAGGATCCTGGAAGAGGTTTCCACACATCTGTTGTGACCAAATGATGAAATTGTATTGGGAGAAAGAGATAATTATAAGTATGTAGTTGCAAGGTAAAACTAGGTTTTGCTGTGGAACTTTATCATGAAAGTGTGTGTGTGTGTGTGTGTGTGTGTGTGTGTGTGTGTGTGTGTGTGTGTGTGTGTGTGTGTGTGTGTGTGTGTGTGTCTGTGTGTGTGTGTGTGGGGGGGGGGGGGGATGCGTGCGCGTACGTATATGTGTATGTGTATATATATAATTTTTCTTCTCTTTTTCTATATCATAAACCGTTGGCGCCAGTAGGCTTTATAGAAGCAAAGATGGACTTGTCTCTTGCCTGTTATTTGTTGTAGTTTTTTTTTTTTTATAGATTTTTTATAGTGACGACTCTAATGTTTACGTTCTCTCTTGAATATGTTGAGAACGATGAGGGGCTATTGGTACTATAGCCTCAGATGCATATAAACACTGCAAGTCCCGTCTGAGGACAGTATGGTAGCAATTTGCGTAGTGTTTGGCCACTCGGCGGTAATACCAAATAATGAAAAAAGCCAGCAGATATTGGGAGATCGAACTCGGGACCCTAATTTCACATGCCCAATTGCTGACCATATATATATATATATATATATATATATATATATATATATATATATATATATACTTATATATATATATATATATATTTATATATATATATATATATATATATATATATATATATATATATATATATATATATATATATATACAGAGAAATAATAGAGAAAGGTAGGAGATAAATCGATAAATAGATAGTTAGACAGATAGATTATTAATATTATAAGTTATGATGATTATTATCACAGAACTATGAAAGCAATGGAGCAAAATCTAGTAAGAAGAAATAGATTTATGAAAATTATAATAAACAACAATTTATATCGCTTGGAAGTTTAATAATAATGACAATCTAAATAATATATAATCATGCATTATTTTCATTACGGAAAAAAATACTGAGTAAAAGAATTAGGCAAGTGAGAAAGGGAAATGATTTATTCCTTGTGCTCTGCAATTGTCAACCTTCACTTCTTTCCCTAACCTCCCTCAGTGACGCGATAAGCAGTAATGAAGGCCAGGTGAGTCGCCTCAGACTAGGCAGGTATATATGGAGCCAGCACCTCAGTGTGGCAAGTCACTTTAGCGACTCAGTCAGCAGTGAGCACCATGGTAAGCACACTTCCCTCCTCCCTTGTCCAGCACACTGCTGCTATAACTTTTGAGCACGGAGAACACCTCGATCCCTGCTCTCTCCTTCTCTCTACACTCACTCCTTCTTCCTTCCACAGAGAGTCTTCCTAGCAGCCCTCGGCGTAGCCCTCCTACAGGCATCCTACAGTGCCGGCGGCATTCATGGCGGAGGCAGATATGGCGGCGTAAGCATTGTTACTGGTGGCGGCGGCGGCGGAAGCCATGGTGGTGGCGGCTATGGCGGCGGCAGCTATGGCGGCGGAGGCTATGGTCACGGCGGGGGCGGCGGCGGCGGAGGCCATGGTGGTGGCGGCTATGGTGGAGTTACAAGAGTGGTACATGTGTCCTCAAGCGGTGGCGGCCATAGTGGTGGAGGATCCGGTGGAGGATTCGGTGGCGGCTATGGAGGCGGCTATGGAGGCGGCTATGGAGGCAGCTATGGAGGCGGCTTTGGCGGCGGCAATAGCGGCGGCTTTGGTGGCGGATATGGTGGCGGATATGGCGGTGGCTATGGCGGCGGCGGAGGATCTGGTGGTGGACGCAGTGTGGTTCGTGTGACAT
This sequence comes from Cancer borealis, assembly GCA_036785275.1. Lineage (NCBI taxonomy): Eukaryota > Metazoa > Arthropoda > Malacostraca > Decapoda > Cancridae > Cancer > Cancer borealis. The sequence goes on from JAXIVD010002957.1 coordinate 28,333, forward strand.
CTAGCGGTGGCGGGTATGGGCACGGCGGCTATTACTAATAAGGTCCCGAAGTTCTTTTTAGCAGACACTCGTTTGTGCCTTTAACAACCTCTATCACCTGTAAATAACACACTGCTCCTCCTCCTCAGACAGGTACGTCACACCTGCACCACCTGAGCGCCAGACCTACGTCTGGTGGCAGTGGTCAGGTGTCCCTGCTAAACTTACGCCAGAGAAAATACTTTGTATGTGAAATTATAATAAATATTGCAGTTTCCATCTAATTTTATTTTCTGCTTGGTGTGATCACCGTCTCAAACCCACAGTAACAATATGCATAGAAGTAAACATTTATCGAGAATAGAACGTACTTCCAAAATAGTGGTTAATATTCTTCTGCTAAATTGTGTTTCTGGTTCCTGTGTCCCATAAAAGTCTGTTGAACTTTGCTTTACTCAATAAATTTTGACGAAAATACTTGCTTCTTCCTCACCAACTTGTACCAATTTAGTCTGAAGATTTACTAAGAAGTAAACTGACGATTACATCTTTGCAATGGAAATATAATATCAATTTGTTTCGTTTTACACATTGTGTTTTATATTACTAGTACTAATATTACTATAATTATTATTATTAGTAGTAACAGTATGCTTATTATTATTATTATTATTATTATTATTATTATTATTATCATTATCATAATTATCATTATTATAAATATCGATATTAATATCATTATTATTAGTACTGTTTTCCAGTAGCAGAGGTAAAAATATCAATGTAATGGAGCTGAGGTGTCTGAGGAGCATGTATGTGTAGAGGAGTAACGTGATGGACAAGTGAGATATAACGAGGTACTATTGAGAACTGGTTTTATGAGCGAATATACTGGTGGAGCAGAGCAGAGTAGAGTGTGTTGAGATGGCTATGATTTATGGTGAGAATGGAACAGGAACAGTTGATGAAGAGAATAATACATTTTGTGCAAGAGGCTGGAGGTTGAGATGAAGGCCAAGAATGGGATGGATGGACGGTATAATGAAAGCGTTGAATGATAAGGGAATACTTGTGAAACAGGGAAGCATGATTGTGCCTGATATAAGTCAATGTAAAACTGTGATCAATACATAAGTAACGAGGAAACCTTCAAGGATCCTGGAAGAGGTTTCCACACATCTGTTGTGACCAAATGATGAAATTGTATTGGGAGAAAGAGATAATTATAAGTATGTAGTTGCAAGGTAAAACTAGGTTTTGCTGTGGAACTTTATCATGAAAGTGTGTGTGTGTGTGTGTGTGTGTGTGTGTGTGTGTGTGTGTGTGTGTGTGTGTGTGTGTGTGTGTGTGTGTGTGTGTGTGTGTGTGTGTGTGTGTGTGTGTGTGTGTGTGTGTGTGTGTGTGTGTGTGTGTGTGTGTGTGTGTGTGTGTGTGTGTGTGTGTGTGTGTGTGTGTGTGTGTGTGTGTGTGTGTGTGTGTGTGTGTGTGTGTGTGTGTGTGTGTGTGTGTGTGTGTGTGTGTGTGTGTGTGTGTGTGTGTGTGTGTGTGTGTGTGTGTGTGTGTGTGTGTGTGTGTGTGTGTGTGTGTGTGTGTGTGTGTGTGTGTGTGTGTGTGTGTGTGTGTGTGTGTGTGTGTGTGTGTGTGTGTGTGTGTGTGTGTGTGTGTGTGTGTGTGTGTGTGTGTGTGTGTGTGTGTGTGTGTGTGTGTGTGTGTGTGTGTGTGTGTGTGTGTGTGTGTGTGTGTGTGTGTGTGTGTGTGTGTGTGTGTGTGTGTGTGTGTGTGTGTGTGTGTGTGTGTGTGTGTGTGTGTGTGTGTGTGTGTGTGTGTGTGTGTGTGTGTGTGTGTGTGTGTGTGTGTGTGTGTGTGTGTGTGTGTGTGTGTGTGTGTGTGTGTGTGTGTGTGTGTGTGTGTGTGTGTGTGTGTGTGTGTGTGTGTGTGTGTGTGTGTGTGTGTGTGTGTGTGTGTGTGTGTGTGTGTGTGTGTGTGTGTGTGTGTGTGTGTGTGTGTGTGTGTGTGTGTGTGTGTGTGTGTGTGTGTGTGTGTGTGTGTGTGTGTGTGTGTGTGTGTGTGTGTGTGTGTGTGTGTGTGTGTGTGTGTGTGTGTGTGTGTGTGTGTGTGTGTGTGTGTGTGTGTGTGTGTGTGTGTGTGTGTGTGTGTGTGTGTGTGTGTGTGTGTGTGTGTGTGTGTGTGTGTGTGTGTGTGTGTGTGTGTGTGTGTGTGTGTGTGTGTGTGTGTGTGTGTGTGTGTGTGTGTGTGTGTGTGTGTGTGTGTGTGTGTGTGTGTGTGTGTGTGTGTGTGTGTGTGTGTGTGTGTGTGTGTGTGTGTGTGTGTGTGTGTGTGTGTGTGTGTGTGTGTGTGTGTGTGTGTGTGTGTGTGTGTGTGTGTGTGTGTGTGTGTGTGTGTGTGTGTGTGTGTGTGTGTGTGTGTGTGTGTGTGTGTGTGTGTGTGTGTGTGTGTGTGTGTGTGTGTGTGTGTGTGTGTGTGTGTGTGTGTGTGTGTGTGTGTGTGTGGGTGTGCGTGCGCGTACATATATGTGTATGTGTATATATATATATATATATATATATATATATATATATATATATATATATATATATATATATATATGTATATATATATATATATATATATATATATATATATACATATATATATATATATATATATATATATATATATATATATATATATATATATATATATATATAATTTTTCTTCTTTTTTTCTATATCATAAACCGTTGTTGCCAGTAGGCTTTATAGAAGGAAAGATGGACTTGTCTCTTGCCTGTTATTTGTTGTAGTTTTTTTTTTATAGATTTTTTATAGTGAATTCTCTAATGTTTACGTTCTCTCTTGAATATGTTGAGAACGATGAGAGGCTATTGGTACTATAGCCTCAGATGCATATAGACATTGCAAGTCCCGTCTGAGGACAATATGGTAGAAATTTGCGTAGTGTTTGGCCCCTCAGTGGTAATAGTAAATAATGAAAAGTGGCCAGCGGATATTGGAAGATCGATCTCGGGATCCTAGGTTCACATGCCCGAACGCTGACTCTATATATATATATATATATATATATATATATATATATATATATATATATATATATATATATATATATATATATATATATATATATATATAATATATATATATATATATTTATTTATTTATTTATTAATATACAAATATATACAGAGAAAAAAATAGAGAAAGGTAGAAGATAAATCGATAAATAGATAGTTAGACAGATATTTTATTAATATTATAAGTTATAATGATTATTATCACAGAACTATGAAAGCAATGGAGAAAAATCCAGTAAGAAGAAGATTTATGAAAATTATAATAAACAACAATTTATATCGGTTAGAAGTTTAATAATAATGATAATTCAAATAATATATAATCATGCATTATTTTCATTACGGAAAAACAAAATTTGAGTAAAAGAATTAGGAAAGTGAGACAATGAAATGATTTATTCCTTGTGCTCTGCAATTGTCAACCTTCACTTCTTTCCCTAACCTCCCTCAGTGACGCGACAAGCAGTAATGAAGGCCAGGTGAGTCGCCTCAGACTAGGCAGGTATAAATGGATTCAGCACCTCAGTGTGGCAAGTCAGTTTAGCGACTCAGTCAGCAGTGAGCACCATGGTAAGCACACTTCCCTCCTCCCTTGTCCAGCACACTGCTGCTATAACTTTTGAGCACGGAGAACACCTCGATCCCTGCTCTCTCCTTCTCTCTACACTCACTCCTTCGTCCTTCCACAGAGAGTCTTCCTAGCAGCCCTCGGCGTAGCCCTCCTACAGGCATCCTACAGTGCCGGCGGCATTCATGACGGAGGCAGATATGGCGGCGTAAGCATTGTTACTGGTGGCGGCGGCGGCGGAAGCCATGGTGGTGGCGGCTATGGCGGCGGCAGCTATGGCGGCGGAGGCTATGGTCACGGCGGGGGCGGCGGCGGCGGAGGCCATGGTGGTGGCGGCTATGGTGGAGTTACAAGAGTGGTACATGTGTCCTCAAGCGGTGGCGGCCATAGTGGTGGAGGATCCGGTGGAGGATTCGGTGGCGGCTATGGAGGCGGCTATGGAGGCGGCTATGGAGGCAGCTATGGAGGCGGCTTTGGCGGCGGCAATAGCGGCGGCTTTGGTGGCGGATATGGTGGCGGATATGGCGGTG
>JAXIVD010002957.1:37500-51544 GCA_036785275.1 Cancer borealis
TGCCTCAGATGCATATAGACATTGCAAATCCCGTCTGAGGACAATATGGTAGCAATTTGCGTAGTGTTTGGCCCCTCAGTGGTAATAGCAAATAATGAAAAGTGGCCAGCGGATATTGGAAGATCGAACTCGGGACCCTAGGTCCACATGCCCGAACGCTGACTATATATATATATATATATATATATATATATATATATATATATATATATATATATATACATATATATATATATATATATATATATATATATATATATATATATATATATATATATTTATTTATATACAAATATATACAGAGAAAATAATAGAGAAAGGTAGGAGATAAATCGATAAATAGATAGTTAGACAGATAGATTATTAATATTATAAGTTATAATGATTATTATCACAGAACTATGAAAGCAATGGAGCAAAACCCAGTAAGAAGAAATAAATTTATGAAAATTATAATAAACAACAATTTATATCGGTTAGAAGTTTAATAATAATGATAATTCAAATAATATATAATCATGCATTATTTTCATTACGGAAAAACAAAATTTGAGTAAAAGAATTAGGAAAGTGAGACAAGGAAATTATTTATTCCTTGTGTTCTGCAATTGTCAACCTTCACTTCTTTCCCTAACCTCCCTCAGTGACGCGACAAGCAGTAATAAAGGCCAGGTGAGTCGCCTCAGACTAGGCAGGTATATATGGAGCCAGCACCTCAGTGTGGCAAGTCAGTTTAGCGACTCAGTCAGCAGTGAGTACCATGGTAAGCACACTTCCCTCCTCCCTTGTCCAGCACACTGCTGCTATAACTTTTGTGCACGGAGAACACCTCGATCCCTGATCTCTCCTTCTCTCTACACTCACTCCTTCCTCCTTCCACAGAGAGTCTTCCTAGCAGCCCTCGGCGTAGCCCTCCTACAGGCATCCTACAGTGCCGGCGGCATTCATGGCGGAGGCAGATATGGCGGCGTAAGCATTGTTACTGTTGGCGGCGGCGGCGGAAGCCATGGTGGTGGCGGCTATGGCGGCGGAGGCTTTGGTCACGGCGGGGGCGGCGGCGGCGGAGACTATGGTGGTGGCGGCTATGGTGGAGTTACAAGAGTGGTACATGTGTCCTCAAGCGGTGGCCATAGTGGTGGAGGATCCGGTGGAGGATTCGGTGGCGGCTATGGAGGCGGCTGTGGAGGCGGCTATGGAGGCAGCTATGGAGGCGGCTTTGGCGGCGGCAATAGCGGCGGCTTTGGTGGCGGATATGGTGGCGGATATGGCGGTGGCTACGGCGGCGGCGGAGGATCTGGTGGTGGACGCAGTGTGGTTCGTGTGACATCTAGCGGCGGCGGGTATGGGCACGGCGGCCATTACTAATAAGGTCCCGAAGTTCTTTTTAGCAGACACTCGTTTGTGCCTTTTACAACCTCGATCACCTGTATATAACACACTGCTCCTCCTCCTCAGACAGGTACGTCACACCTGCACCACCTGAGCACCAGGCCTACGTCTGGTGGCAGTGGTCAGGTGTCCCGCTAAACTTACGCCAGAGAAAATACTTTGTATGTGAAATTATAATAAATATTGCAGTTTCCATCTAATTATATTTTCTTCTTGGTGTAAGTAAGCACCGTCTCCAACGCACAGTAACACAGGGAGGGAGGTTACTAGCGTGGGAAGAAAGCGAAAATGGGAAGGGGAAAGTAGATGGAGGCTCCTTTGATAGGATGAGAGAGGAAATAATAGAGAGAGAGAGAGAGAGAGAGAGAGAGAGAGAGAGAGAGAGAGAGAGAGAGAGAGAGAGAGAGAGAGAGAGAGAGAGAGAGAGAGAGAGCGAGAGCCAGAGCCAGAGCCAGAGCCAGAGCCAGAGCGAGCGAGAGAGAGAGAGAGAGAGAGAGAGAGAGAGAGAGAGAGAGAGAGAGAGAGAGAGAGAGAGAGAAGAGAGAGAGAGAGAGAGAGAGAGAGAGAGAGAGAGAGAGAGAGAGAGAGAGAGAGAGAGAGAGAGAGAGAGAGAGAGAGAGAGAGAGAGAGAGAGAGAGAGAGAGAGACAGAGAGAGAGAGAGAGAGAAAAAAAAAAAAAGAGGTTCTGTAACGAAGGTAATGAATAAGAGTAAAAGAAAGAGGAATTTTCATGGTGGTGTAGAGGGAGTGAATGGGAAGGGACGGGAAAAGATGGGGCTGAGAAGGAAGAGAGTGGAAGGTGTGGGAGGGAAAGGCAGGCAAGTAGAATAAAAACAATTACAACTAATTTTAGTTGAGCTCACTAGACAGCACTTACATCTGCAAACCTCAATTCCTCAAAGAGTCAAGACGGAAGGGGCCATAGAGGGAGATACGGAAAGAAGGCAGCCGCGGGAGCGGCATAATAATAACGCTAAAAAGATCGAAAATATGTCAGATTCACAAAAGTTCACACTAAGACAACACAAGAAAAACAAACCCAGGCACACCAAGCGACGAGGCGCCTTTACAAAACGAACATAAACACACTAAAAGATGTATATAACTACAAAAGCACTTTCGTTTTCCTCCTGCGGAAAATAAAGTGACTCAACAGTGCTGGGTTGGCCTCTTTTCACACATGTCTGGGAGCGGCATTTGACCCTGTGATTGAAAAGCTGCGTGCTTCCGACGCGGCTCAAGTATAAATGGAGGCAGCGTCTGAACAGGGCAAGTCAGTCTGACGAGCACCTCAACAGACAGCAACATGGTAGGCTCCCTCACCCTTCCTCTGCCTCACTCTGCTGCACCACCTCCTTCACACTGTTAGGTTGCTCCGCTAACACGTTCCTCTTTCCACAGAAAGTCTTCGTGATCGCACTCACCGCCCTCCTGGCCTCCTGCAGCGCCGATGGAGGATTTAGCCACGGATGCAACGTTTCGTCGCTCGTTATTGCAACGTTTTCGTGTTCTGTTAATCAACTTATACTTTGGTCACGGGGTACAGAACACTAACTTCTAAAATGCTTTTCATTAAAAGATCTTTCCGTTTTCTATAACTTTAATTAACAAATAATCTTCCTTTGCTCCTTCTGTCATATACTAACATCAACTCCTTCTGTCATTTACTAACATCATGCTCCTTCTGGCATATAATAACATAATTCTTTCTTCTTGCTTTGACACATATATAATCAGCACATAAGTAATTCTTCTAGGAGCATATAAAAATATTCATAATCATGGAGCAACACTTAATAAAATAATCACGGAGCAATACTTTATAAATCACAAATCCTACATAAAATATCCTTACACTAACATCCTACAGCTGCTTTCAAGATTGCATTAGAACAAGTTTCCACTTACCCCAATATCTCAACAGCTCCATTCTGAGCTGAGTTGATTACTTCTGAGTAGAAGTCTGAGTGAATGTTCCTTCTCTAAGCGAGTAAGCCTCTTTTATTTCCAAAATCTAGACAGTTACCAATTCTCTACAGACACAGCATTTGGGGAAGTTCCTATATTGGTTTAAGGCTAATTGTTAGGTTTACAATATTCGGAAATGAATAATACATCAGTGACGGCTATGACATTGTTGTTAGGCTAATCCTTAGGCTTGTTTTCCCTCTGTGTGGACAACATTTGAACTCTCGTCTCATAAAATCACTTCCGTCTCACAAAGTTTATCTTCCCATTTATCTGACTCTCTGGTCATAAGTAAGCATTACGTTTGTCTTTTGCCCTCTGGTCATAAGTAAACATTACATTTGTAGGGCTATGTGTGTAACAACATTTGAGCTTCCTACTTAACATATATATCTTCCCTTTTATCTCACTATCTAGTCTGAATGCTGATACCTAGACCATATTGCCTTGTACATTTAATTTCCTGTATATGGATTATCTGCGTGTTTACCTGGCGTTCTGATATGAAACACCTGTTGTTTTGATCTCGCCACTGACTGACCCATAATCTTAGTTTGTATTTGATTTTCTCTCTAATCTTTACATTTCCTTACCACGTGGTTCCAAAGCCAAGTGGTTACTATTCCACATGTATCTTCCACCTTCACATATCACATAATTATGGTCACGACATTACCCCCGTCTTCAAGTGCACGTCCTCGGGCACTATATTAATGATGTTGACACGTCGCTGAAGTCGACGGTGGAGGATCCGGCATCAATTTGTGAGATTACTGGGTGTTGTCCGATTGCTTGGGTAATCGAGAAACGTACCACCAATTATGCATGCGGTTGAGTCCAACGGCCAGTATCACGAATATTAGTAAGGTAATCATCACCGTGATACCCATTCGTGACCATTCCGGAAGATCCTCGTTGGCATCCTGCTGTTTCAGTAATGGCTGCAGCTGATCAATATAGTTGTTGAGGGGTAAAGGCTCTAGTTGGTTACTGGTGGGTAGGGTGATATTAGTAACATTCATGAGAAATCCATGTTCCCATGTTGTGAAGGGGAGAGGCAGTGAGAAGGGTATGGCTTGATATTTACTGGGTGCATAAATCCATCCTTGTAAATATTTGATAAAAATAGATGGAAACTCTTTAGTAATTTGTGTTTTACACAGTTAGAGACAAATTGTTTTTCAAGAAACAATGCTAATTTCACAAAAATCAGTATTTCTGTTATAAACTGGTCCCATGGTGGACAAATCAATAAATTGTCATATTTCCTACATACATTAAAATCATCCATTAAAAAATAATGAGTCCAGACTCACTAATAACCAAATAATGCTTTGAGATATAATATAACATGAAAGCATCAGTATGTGGAATAGGATATGGTAAATAATCCATTCTTAAGACATCAAAAGTGTCTGAGGGATCACCTCTGAGGGGAATAAGTAAGTAGAAACTCAATCCATCTAATGCAGTCTTATGTACAACTCGAATAGCAGCTCTATGCATACCTAAAAATTCTGGTTCAGGAGGGAACAATAAACCAATAGTTTTAACAGAAATATCATCCAATAATTTCAATAACTTAGTGTTAGTTACAATGTGAGGAGAAATATGGTTTTCCAACATGGTCTGTAACCCAATTCTTAAATTTATATGATCCGCAGAGATAACACTCAAGAGCTAAATGAACATGTAAAAAAGTTTCTAACATAAGCACTTCTTGATTTGTTCCAGTTATTTTATCATTTAATTTATTAAATATTTTTTCAGTTACACTCGTAGCTGTTTCCAGTTTATCTAATGCTTGGTGTACATTTGTTAAATAACCTAGAGTAACATTCAAATATGAGAATATACATTGATAACTTTCCTTTCTTCTTCCGTAAATCGATTAAGAGATTGCAATTTCTCGTTAATATGATCTATTTGGTCATGTGTTGCTGTACCAAAATGAGCATTTGCAATTGATTCAATAATATTTACAACACCCTTTGTATGTCTATTTCTCTTGGAATCATTTAAATATGGAACAAGTAATTATTCATAGCAAAATGTAACTGCTTAAACTTTTAATCAAATCTAAAAACATGTCGCATGATTAAATTACTAGTAAAATCATTATCTTTTACACTATCAAGATTGCGATTAATATTGATTGTAAGGTTTTCAGCTCTTTTAATGGGTTCAGTGATATCATCAATACTTATTTAAAAAGAAATATAATAATAAATTACTAATATACATTTTTATGTATATTCTATAGGTTCTTTATCCTCTTCAATTGAATTTTCTAATGCACTCCCCATTGAATTATCTACTGCATTATCCACTGAATTATCATCTGTATCTTCAGAAAAAACAGAAATGGATCTACGGGTTGAAAGCTTAGTCTTGTTTCTCTTGTTTCATCATTGTCATGCACTGGATATGCTCTCTTTACATTAGTATTTAAATATGGTGTAATATTATCTTCATGTATAACACGTACTCTATCTGTATGTAACGTTTTTATATCGCCGGATCTAATATTTCTTACTTTTATTACTACATCACTCATTTTATCTAACACTCTGAATAGATCATTATAGGCTGGCTGTAGTTTTGACGGTAACCCTTTTCTTGGTACTTGTCTTACATATATTCTGTCTCCTATTTCAATTATTATTATCTTTGCTCTCTTATTTTGCTTTCTTTGTAACATTCCTTAAGCTTCCTCTAAATATAGTTGCCTTCTTGCATAAACTCTACTAGCTTGAGTTGCCATTTCCTGTTTATAATCATCAATATTATACCATGTTTTCTCTTCTTTCATTATTTCAAAAGGGAAACAAGGATCTTTAAGGTACATTAAGAAAAATGGATTATCTTGGAGACTTCTATGAAACGCCGTGTTATAGGCAAAAGTAGCTATAGGGAGCATTGTATCCCAAATACCAACATTATCTTGCACTAAAGTACGTAATATATTCAATACAATACCATTTGATCTCTCTGTCACGCCATTGGCTTGTGGATGGTATGGAGTGGTTGTTATATGTTTCATTTGCAACAAGTCAGCTACTTCTTTTAATATTTCATTAACAAATACTTTACCTTGGTCCATAACCAAAGTCTTAGGTACTCCTTGCTTACATACCAATGATTCAAAAAATACTTGAGCTACTTCTATAGCTGTCTTTGTTCAGCAATCAAATATCTTGTAAGCACATTAATCAATACTATACAATATTTATATCCTCTTTATGAATTTCTTATGGGCCCAAATAAATCCATGTGTACACGCTCAAAAGGCATGTGTATATCGGAAAAACTTCTCAGTGGTATTGGGGCGTCCCCCATTCGCTTAAGGCGATTACGTACCAGACATGCTTTGCAATAATTCTCAACATCTTTTTACATACCGATCCAGTATGAAAACTTTTGACATCTTGCTAAGGTAACTTGCACACCCCATGCCCTGCAGGTAGCATAGTGTGTGCCAGTTTCAAAGCTTGATGTTTATAAGAATTAGGCATTACAATTTGTCTAGTCATTTCACCATAATTATTTTTAATCAATCTATATAACATTATTATCCACATTTATTTCTTCTAAATTCAATCTTCCAACTTTCTTTTTGTGCTTACTTAACTCTTTTTTCAATGTGTCGACATCGTAACCTTTCTTTAATAATTGTTTCAATAATTCATAATACTCATCTTCATCTAGTAATCTCATAATAATTGTTTCAATAATTCATAATACTCATCTTTATCTTGTAATCTCATAATAATTGTTTCAATAATTCATAATACTCATCTTCATCTAGTAATCTCATAATAATTGTTTCAATAATCCTTAATACTCATCTTCATCTAGTAATGTCATAATAATTGTTTCAATAATCCATAATACTCATCTTCATCTAGTATTCTCATAATAATTGTTTCAATAATCCTTAATACTCATCTTCATCTTGTAATCTCATAATAATTTTTCAATAATCCATAATACTCATCTTCATCTAGTAACCTCATAATAATTGTTTCAATAATCAATAATATTCGTCTTTATCTAGTATTCTCATAATAATTGTTTCAATAATCCATAATACTCATCTTCATCTTGTAATCTCATAATAATTGTTTCAATAATCCATAATACTCATCTTCATCTAGTATTCTCATAATAATTGTTTCAATAATCCTTAATACTCATCTTCATCTAGTAATCTCATAATAATTGTTTCAATAATCCTTAATACTCATCTTCATCTAGTAATCTCATAATAATTGTTTCAATAATCCTTAATACTCATCTTCATCGAGTAATCTCATAATAATTTTTTCAATAATCCATAATACTCATCTTCATCGAGTAAACTCATAATAATTGTTTCAATAATCCTTAATACTCATCTTCGAGTAATCTCATAATAATTGTTTCAATAATTCATAATACTCATCTTCATCGAGTAATCTCATAATAATTGTTTCAATAATTCATAATACTCATCTTCATCGAGTAATCTCATAATAATTGTTTCAATAACCCATAATACTCATCTTCATCTAGTAATCTCATAATAATTGTTTCAATAACCCATAATACTCATCTTCATCTTGTAATGTCATAATAATTGTTTCAATAATCCTTAATACTCATCTTCATCAAGTAATCTCATAATAATTGTTTCAATAATTCATAACACTCATCTTCATCGAGTAATCTCATAATAATTGTTTCAATAATTCATAATACTCATCTTCATCTTGTAATCTCATAATAATTGTTTCAATAATCCATAATACTCATCTTCATCTTGTAATCTCATAATAATTGTTTCAATAATCCATAATACTCATCTTCATCTTGTAATCTCATAATAATTGTTTCAATAATCCTTAATACTCATCTTCATCGAGTAATCTCATAATAATTGTTTCAATAATTCATAACACTCATCTTCATCTTGTAATCTCATCAATTTTTCTAAATCCCATTCGAGATACATATATGCTTTTTTTTCTGTTACTACACATAAATCTTCATCTTGCAATAACTCATTATAATCATCATTACCTTCTAGGCTATTCTCGTGATGCCTTAATCTAGACAACAGTCAGCTACCTTATTTTCCTTACCGGGGATATATATTCCACTTTAATATCAAATTCAGCTACTAATAATTGCCATCTAGCGATTCTACTGTTCGCATTTGAGGTAGATAATAGCCATACTAGGGGTCGATGATCAGTGTGCACTATTATAGGATATCCTAGACATAATGTTCTGTTTATTTTTAGACCATAAACAATTGCTAGTGCTTCCTTCTCAATAGTACTATAATTAGTCTCAGCTTTATTTAACTTTTGCTAAAAAAAGTGAGTGGTCTCAGATTATCATATTCATCCTTTTGCTGTAGGACACCACCAATTGCAATATTAGAAGCATCCGTGGTAAGATAGAACGTTTTTTTTTCTTCAAAATCAGGAAAAATAAGTGTTATTTGTTCCGACAATACCCTTTTGAGTTTATCAAATGCTTCTTCAGCTGTATAATTCCATTCTATGTATTTTTTTTTATATTATTTTATTAATTCTTGTGACCTGTAAGTTTATTTAAGGGAGCTGCTATTCCAGCATAACCTTGTATGAATTTTCTATAGTAATTAGTCATCCCCAAAAATGATTGTAACTCTCTTACCGTTTTGGGTGTGGACATCTTATTTACAGTTTCTATTTTATTGACTGAGTTTTTAATCCCTCTGCGGAGATGATATGTCCAAAATATTTTACACTTGTCTTAAAGAAGTGCATTTCTTTAAATTCACTTTTAATTTTGATTATTGGAGTCTAAGGAATATCCTTTCAAGATTATTTATATTATCCATCAACTTGAATTATAATGTTATCTAAGTATATTATGGCTTTATGTTAGGTAAGAGATATGAATTATTCATAACATGAGTATTTAAATTCCTGAAATCTATACAAAGCCTTAATTTTCCATCCCTTTTTATTACTGGCACCAAGGGTGACTGAAAGGATGATCTTGAAGGTCTTATTATTCCGTTTTTCCATAATTTTAATCTGTTCTTTTACTTTTTCATGAAAACAAAACTGGAATAGAGTATGGCTTTCTAGGCTTAGGGGTTGACTCTAGTTTGATAGTATGATAATAAAATGGAGTTACACTTGGAAAATCACCATCATTTGTGAAGACTGATGGATATTTCATAATAAGTCCCTTTAGGATCTTATTTTCATTACTGTTTACAGAAAAATGTCATCTATTGTCTGAAAAAACAATTCTGTTGTTCCTCCTTAATTTTTTCTGTTATGGTATTCACATTATCACACTGATCAACAAGCAAATATTCTTTATTACATGGCTAAACAAATCCTAAGGTTCTCCTTGGTTCTAACTCAATTTTCTCATTTGTCACATTCATATACTGCATAACGAATCTAAATTTCTTATTTTCTTTATAAGATTCTAATTTTACTATCCCCGGGCATAATGTGTGAGATCCAGCATTTCCTACTACTGGCTCAAAAATAGCTATATCATAATTCACTAGACAGGTCTCTAGTACAATAAAACTTATATTTTCTCAAAAATAGCTATATAACAATCCACTAAACTGGTTTCCAGTTCTATAAAACTTATATTTTCTTCCTTCTAATACTGTTGCATCTGGTACTAAACACTTGAATTTACTATTCTCTATAATCTCTTTTCGTGGCGTTTTATTTTCTTTCGGTACATGCAGTGCATGTTCCAACGATATTTCAACTGTAGTCACATTATTTCCTTCAACATAGAGCTTCAGTGGGTTAGTCTGAAATTTCACATTCTACCTTTCCATAAAATGCCAGCCTAATATCAATTGTGAAGTTAATCCTCTTTCTTCACTAATAATTAATTCATAAATATCATTTCTTCCTCCTATTTCTAGTATTAATCTTATCTTTCCTGCAGTGGCCATAACATTTCCACTTGCGTTACGGATTGTGGTTAAATCTTGAATTATTTTAATTTTTTCCTAATGCTCTCGCTAACTCGCTAATTCAGCTCCTATTATAGAGACTCCTGCTCCAGTATCAAATAATGCTAATTGCACCTTACTATAATTGCTCCTTACTATTTTTATCTCCTAGTTTCACTTAAATAAATACGTGGCCTGATTTTCCATTTACTGCTCCTATAACTACCATAGATGAATCGTCACCTAAAAATATGACCAAATCGATGATATCTGAGACTCGATAGTGTTGTGTATCGTGATTGATTAACCCACATCCTTGACAATAAGTCTTATTCTTTCCTGTTGTGGTCTGATGAACCGGGGTTTCCTGTGGGGTGATGGAGTTTACTGGAATACCCTTATTATTTATTTTCTTATTGCAACATCCGTAAGCTGAAGGCTTGGATGTGAGGCTACATATGTTAATGCCTTTTTATAGACAGTCAAAGGAATTTTCATATCATCTTCTGTTAAAATGTATGAGAAGTCTTTGGGTAATGCATTTATAATAATGGAAACAATCATATCACTATAAACTTCCTTTCTTGCCTGTAGGCTTAAGTGATTCTAACTGTTCAACAATGCCTTCAATTCTGATGTAGAGTTCAGTTAATGTCTCTTTCGGTATACGAGTAACAGATGACAATTCATGCATAAGGCTTGACTCACTGCCTCCACAAAATACGGTAATCCGATAACCTTATTAAAATTCTTCCTTGCATTATCTGTAATTGTCCCTACAATATCATCCTTGCCTGGTGATTGTGCTTGAGCCATTTTGTCTAAGGTTTTCTTGCAACACAAGATCAAAAATTAATGGGGTTAATTCTCTAGGCCTCAATTATTTCTTTAAGCTGCTAGGCTTTAATAGTCCAGGATTAATGCATTTCATTCATATAATCACTTGAAAATTATACAATTTTGAAAACTAAGTTGAAATTGCAAAGAATTTTTTTTTTTGTCTTCAATTGCACGATTGCTTGCAATCTATTGATCCATTTAACAATTTATACAATGTTGCAAAGTATATATATAACAATTTCTGCAATGTTGCAATGTTGAAATGTCTGCAGTTACAATTTCTGCAATGTTGCAATTTCTGCAATGTTGCAATTTCTGTAATGTTGCAGTTCCTGCAATGTTGCAAGGTACAATATATTCAATGTTGCAATATATGCAATGTTGCAATATCATCAACGTTGCAATAATATCCCACCGCTGCCACCAATTTCGTCGCTCGTTATTGCAACGTTTTCGTGTTCTGTTAATCAACTTATACTTTGGTCACGGGGTACAGAACACTAACTTCTAAAATGATTTTCATTAAAAGATCTTTCCGTTTTCTATAACTTTAATTAACAAATAATCTTCCTTTGCTCCTTCTGTCATATATTAACATCAACTCCTTCTGTCATTTACTAACATCATGCTCCTTCTGGCATATAATAACATAATTCTTTCTTCTTGCTTTGACACATATATAATCAGCACATAAGTAATTCTTCTAGGAGCATATAAAAATATTCATAATCATGGAGCAACACTTAATAAAATAATCACGGAGCAATACTTTATAAATCACAAATCCTACATAAAATATCCTTACACTAACATCCTACAGCTGCTTTCAAGACTGCATTAGAACAAGTTTCCACTTACCCCAATATCTCAACAGCTCCATTCTGAGCTGAGTTGATTACTTCTGAGTAGAAGTCTGAGTGAATGTTCCTTCTCTAAGCGAGTAAGCCTCTTTTATTTCCAAAATCTAGACAGTTACCAATTCTCTACAGACACAGCATTTGGGGAAGTTCCTATATTGGTTTAAGGCTAATTGTTAGGTTTACAATATTCGGAAATGAATAGTACATCAGTGACGGCTATGACATTGTTGTTAGGCTAATCCTTAGGCTTGTTTTCCCTCTGTGTGGACAACATTTGAACTCTCGTCTCATAAAATCACTTCCGTCTCACAAAATTTATCTTCCCATTTATCTGACTCTCTGGTCATAAGTAAGCATTACGTTTGTCTTTTGCCCTCTGGTCATAAGTAAACATTACATTTGTAGGGCTATGTGTGTAACAACATTTGAGCTTCCTACTTAACATATATATCTTCCCTTTTATCTCACTATCTAGTCTGAATGCTGATACCTAGACCATATTGCCTTGTACATTTAATTTCCTGTATATGGATTATCTGCGTGTTTACCTGGCGTTCTGATATGGAACACCTGTTGTTTTGATCTCGCCACTGACTGACCCATAATCTTAGTTTGTATTTGATTTCCTCTCCAATCTTTACATTTCCTTACCACGTGGTTCCAAAGCCAAGTGGTTACTATTCCACATGTATCTTCCACCTTCACATATCACATAATTATGGTCACGACAAACGGATGCTACGAATCCCACGGATCCCGCGGATCCCACGGATCAGGCTTCGGCTTCGGGGGTGGAAACATCCACGGGGCCGCCGAGGATTGACCTTCAGCCACGGTGGGCGTGGCGGATTTGGTTCAAGCGGAGGTTACGGAAACTCTAGGTTCGGATCAGGAGGAATCGGATCCAGCAGATACGGGGGCGGAGGATTCGGGTCCAGGATCGTGTCTGGCGGTTACGGATCTCGTGGCTTCGGGTCCATCGGCCACGGAAACAGCGGTTACGGATCTCGCAGCTTCGGGTCACGTGGCTTCAGCTCCGGCGGCTTCGGCTTCGGCTACAGCTCCGGCTCCGGCTACGGATCCCGTAGCTCAAGCAGCACATTCTTCCGCGGTGGCCACGGAGGCAACAGGCACGGGCACTAAGGCGTAAGGCTTGGCGTCGAGGGGCACGGCACACTCTGCACCTCCCCTCGTACCCAGCCCCTGACCTACCCTTCCCCTCACCACTCACCTGCACTTCAAAGGCAACACCAGAGTAACAACACATGAGGCGAGTCATGTTCTCACTATTTATAATAAAGATCATTGATACAACTTGATTATTGACATGTTTCTAGTCCTTTTACACAACTTTGTCATTATACGAGAATCAAACAACATCTGACAGATGTAATTCAGATTTCAAGGCTCCATTACCATCTTGGTCGCGCCCACATTCCCTCTGCACCAGTCTTGACGCAACAAAGTTTTTCTTTTATCATGGAGTTCAACGACGCTAATGGGTCTTGATGGAACAAAATAGAACGAAAAAAATATATAGAAAACTAAATGATGCCAGTTTTTGCTATGAATCGGTGGGGGTGACGAGGCGGCTCTGGTTGAAGTAATACATGTCCGAGTACATTCTCTCGTCTGTACCAACTCTGTGTATCATTTAGGACTGATATGAGCCATGGCACCCTCGGGTTAACCTAATCTGCCTACACTGACGCTGGGTTGGGATGGAGGGAGCCAGGCCAGGACGGTGAGAGGCTGGTGTGACATCCGTAGGGTGCTAGACCTAAGTTACTGAGCTATTACTTCAATCCAGGTAAGATGCGCTATACGATGTATAAAATACCTGGCGAATATTCCGTTTACATCACCAGAGTTTATCGTATCGTAATAAGTCATCAAACTTTTCATTTTCTCAGATGTTCTCCTTGAGTTGTCTGATGCACCTGGATTCCTCCCGTTTCTATATCTTAGCTTGGGTGAAAACGGGGTGTGCAGCTGACATCTATAATCATAATATTAC
>JAXIVD010002958.1:5000-20000 GCA_036785275.1 Cancer borealis
TTAAGCAGCTCCCTGGCCCGCAACAAGCAGTCGGCCACCATCTTCTCTGCCCTCTCGGTCATGAAACAGGCCATCTTCCCGGCACGGTCCGTGAAAGGAACCTGCCACTCGTATTCTTACCAAGTACACCTTTCCTACGGCCACGTCCTCTCCCACAGCCAGTGGAATTCACAGACTGTAAGTCAAGAGGAAGCATAACCTTCTTGCACCCAGGATGTACTTCTTCTACTCCAGCGGGGTTCGCATCTTCTTCGGGGGCCTACTCTGGTATTTCGGCAGAAGTGTCAAAGTGTTCCTTAGGGGTGGCGTTCAGCTGTTCCTCAATCTGGTCTCGGTCAGAGCCCCAGTCGAAATACACCGAGCCTCCGCGCTTATCCCTGGGTTTCACCCCGGTGATAATCCCTTCACTCTGACAGTGAATCTTCTTCTGCACTCCTCCCAAGTGCTGCAACCTCTCCCCAAGCAGCACACCGCACTGCCCCCAGTGCTCTGCGGGAACCACCAATCCCTAGCTAAGAACCTCGGTAGTCTCCTCCCCTAGTGAAAAGGTACCATACTTGGCCTTCTGGTCATAGTATCTTCTCCTCTTCTTTGGCGCGGCTCCAAGATGGTGCGGAGCCACTTCCAGCGCCTTCACCCGTCCTTCCCGAGTACGTAACCCGTTCCTCAGGAATGACTCCGGGCGGTCAGAGTGGGGAGCACACCAGGCTTCTCGCACCAAGTCCAAAGGACCACGCACCCGGTGCCCAAACACCAACTGAGTCAGGATCCTGGTGGAAGAAGGATCCACAGCGGGAATAGGATACAGGGGTGCAACAAGGGGAGTCGAGTTGGGTTTGCCCACCATCTGACAGGTGTGACAACTCCTCAGCAACTCAGTAATCCCTCTGGCCATACCAGACCAACAGAAATTGCCCCGCAGGCAGGCGAGAGTTTTGTGGACACCCAGGTGTCCAGCCATAGGTCCCTCGTGTGCTAACAGCACCAGAGCCTCCCTCAAATCCTGAGGCACTACCACCTGTAGAACGTCACTCCCATCACTCTCCCTCGACCTGCGGTGTAACACCCCCTTCTGCAACAGAAACTCCTCTGCTCCCCTTATCTTCCTTCCTGCCTTAGCAAAACAAGGGGCCAATTCTGGGTCCCCTTTCTGTCCCTTGATGAGCAACGCCGGCTCAATACAAGTAAGGTCGGACGGGACCACGGGATCTGTCGGAAGGGGCGGTACCGACACTTCCCTGGTTCTGTCCCGGGGCCTGAGGCGTGGTGTGGACTCATCCACCCCTTCCTCATCGGCCAACACGGGTGGACCCTCCAGGTGGGCCTCACCCGTTAAACAGTCACCAGACAAGGGAACAGCCTGTTCCCTGTCTCTGGTACACTCCGCAGGGGTGGGAGTCTCCAACTCCCCCGCAGAGTTAGAAGTCACCCCTCCCTCGGAGGTGACCCCCAACAAACTGTCTGACACACCAGGCTGGGGCCCGGACTGAGTACCGAGACCCACAGCCTCACAACCAGGAAACACCACCGCGTGGGTGCTTCTTCCGAGGTGCCTCGCAGAGTAAGGAATGCCAACACAAGACTCCTCTGTCCTCAACACTCCTTCCTCACCTTTGGCGACAACCTCTGCCGAGTCAGGTGCTTCTATGGGTGGCTCTGCACTGCGGCAGTCAGCCCCCACACCTTGACTCACTGGAGAGCCCGGCTCTGGCTCATCCAGTTGACAAACACTGCTCTCGTTTGACGGTGACCCTGCTATGTCGCAGTCAGCCCCTAGAGTAGCAACCGGTTCCACCCGTCTAGCCTGAGACCGGGTGACAACCCCAACAACTTCCTCCTCACTGCCCTCCAACACCGGTGACCCTGCCCCCTTGCAGTCGGCCCCAGGAGCGATAGCTTCTTCCTCACCACTGTTCTCCTCTTCCGGTAGCCCTGCTCTGTCGCATTCGGCCCCAGGAGCAACAGCCTGCATCACCCTCTCGGTCTGCGACCGGGTGACAACAGCAACAGGCTCGGGCATACTATGCCCCGACACCTCAGAGGCCTCACCTCCTGTAGGGGTAGGCACCCAAACTCTCCCTCTTGCTAGGTCATTCCCTAGCAGGAAATCAACATCTGCCACAGGCAGTTGTTCCGCCACTGCCACTTGAGCCGAAGTGGTGATCAGTGGACACGACAGCTTCACCTCAGCCGTCACAAACTTCTCGACAGCGTTGATGCCCCTACACAACACTGCCTTCGAAGAAGTCATCTTAGTCCCGGTGACATTTCGGCACACGGACTTCTGTGCGCCAGTGTCTCGCAAGACAGTGACAGGATGCTCGCTCCCGTCAATTTCGACAGTGCCCCCACACAGAAATGGGCGACACCAGTCCAGCTCCGAGTCAGCTGGAGTCACAAAAGTAACAACAGGGGGGGAAACAGGTGAAGCAGCCTGAACCCCCTCCTCACAATCCAACACAGGCCCATCAAAAGCCTTCTTTCCTTCATGAGCATTAGGAGCGAGCAGTCTCTCCTCACGACCCTGGTCAGGCCACACCAGCAAGGCAACTGGTTTCTGGGGTGTCTTGGAGGGGCCCGCTGTCACTAGTTTGGGACATTGAGATCGGAAATGCCCCTTGGTATGGCAGTTATAACACGTGGGCTGGTTATCATACTTGGGAGTACTAAAGGTCATCTTTCCTCCTGACCCTCCCTTTGGCCCTGAAGAGGCAGCGGGGGATGGAGACTTACCGAACCCGCTCTTATTGCCAAAGCCGTGACTGCGGGGAGGGGAACGTAGAGCACCAGAACCAGCACTACCACCGCCCCCTGGCCCTCGTGGTCCTCCCTCTTTGAATCCACCTCCAACACGAGGCTCCGAGCGATGGGCTAACACATGGTCGTCAGCCCAGGTGACAGCCTCCTTCAGCGTCTTAAAACGCTTCTCCCGCAGGAGAGGCACCAGTTCCTTATCAACAGCATTTATGAACTGCTCCATTACCATCAGCTCTTCCAGGTCGCGGAGTATCCACTCCCTCACTCATAATCCATCTCTTAAATGCCTGCTCTAAATGGCGGGCACACTCGAGGTAAGAATCACCAGGTCTTTTCCTTCCACCTCGGAACGTTAGGCGATAGGCTTCCGGCCGCAGCTCGTAAGCCCTCAATATATCAGCCTTAAAGTCCTCATAGCTTTCTTGGTCTTCCACCGACATATTGTCGTAGGCCTCCCATGCCCTGCCTTTCAGCTTATTGGCCACAAGGCCAATCCATCTTCCTTCTGGCCAACCAAACTCAGCCGTCTTCTTCTCAAACCTCCTAAACCATTCTGCAACCTTCTGCTCGTCAAAGTCAGGAATGAGCTGCAGGCTCCTTACCATTTAGCGCTCAACTGAGTTCTCCTCTCCTTCTCCTCCCTTACGAGTTGAGTTGGCCCCAAGTCTAGATCTTTCCCACTCAAATTCTCTATGCTTCTCCACCTCCAACCTTCTCACTTCCAGGTCTAACCTTCTCGCAAAGACAACGCCACACCTTTCGCCATCCACACACCCAGGCCAATACCCTTCGCCTTTCAGGGTCAGGTAAGGGCAGAGCTAGAGTCCATGATCGAGCAAGGCATCATCACGCCCGCCGGTGATGAACCATCAGAGTGGTGCCATCCTATGGTCCTGGTGGCGAAGAGCACCGGTGTACGTGTGACGGTGGACCTCACCAAGCTGAATTCGCAAGTGTCCCGCCCCACCCATCCCTCGCCTACAACCTTCGCAGCGGTGCGCAGTGTTACTCCCTCCTCACGGTTCTTCACGACAGCAGACGCGCTACATGGGTACTGGCAGATTGAGCTCGCAGAGGAGGACCGCCACCTGACCACCTTCATCACGCCATATGGACGGTACATGCATTGCCGTGGACCGATGGGATTCGCAGCCACCGTCGATGCCTACTGCCTCCGAGGTGACATGTCTCTTCAGGGTGTCACCAAATGCGTCAAGGTGGTGGACGACATTCTCCTCTTTGACGAGGACTTGCCCACACACATACGCCGAATCCACCAGATGTTGACCAGGTGCCGCACTTATGGCATCACGCCGAACAAGGAAAAGTTTGTGGTCGCCGCCCCTATCGTCAGCTTCTGTGGGTACCAAATATCGGCAGATGGTATCTCCGCGGACGAGGACAAGGTCAAGGCCATACGGGACTTCTCAAAGCCCGCCAACGTGACTGATCTCCACTTCTTCGTAGGTCTCGTCAACCAGCTGGCTGAATTTACGTCGGACATTGCAGCCAAGGCCTAGCCTCTACACTCTCTACTCAGTCCCAAACGCGCATTCACTTGGACCTCCTACCACGACAAAGCATTCGAAGAAGTCAAACAAGCCCTGCTGTCGCCTCCTGTTTTAGCATCCTTCGATCCGGCCTTACCTGTGGTCCTCCAAACTGATGCCTCGCGCCTGTATGGTATTGGGTACGCTCTCCTCCAAGACCACGGCCATAGACGAATGCGCCTAGTTCAGTGTGGCTCACACTTCCTCACCGACGCTGAGACTAGGTATGCCACCATTGAGCTGGAGATGCTCGCCGTCGCATGGGCCATGTCAAAGTGTAGGCTGTACCTGGCAGGCTTACCACACTTCACCTTGATGATAGACCACCGCCCGCTCATCCCCAGCCTTAACTCCTACACCCTGGACGCGGTCGAAAACCCCCGTCTCCAACGACTGAAGGAAAGGGTCTCGTTCTTCATCTTCACAGCCGTGTGGCGCGCTGGCAAGGAGCTCTGTATTCCTGACGCACTCTCCCGAGCCCCAGTGAGCCAGCCCATGACCGAAGACGAGACAGAGTGCGATGAGACTGCAGCGCGAGTCAGGAGCATCCTTACGTGCAACATCATCACATCCGAGAACCAGCCACCAGCCCCCAGCCGATAGAACCCTACAGGGTATTCGAGTCGCAGCGAAGGCCGACCCTGCCTACGATCGCCTCCTCGCCTATGTGAACTCCAGCTTCCCTTCCAACCGCTATGACTTGCACAACTCAGTCCTCCCGTATTGGAAGCTACGGGACAGCCTCTACGCAGACGGAGAGTTGGTGCTATACGGTCAACGCATCGTCATCCCTGCCACATTACGACGAACCACCCTAGCCTGCTTCCACGACAGTCACCGTGGTGTGGAGCCACCAAACGAAGAGCTAGGCAGACTGTCTTCTGGCCTGGGATCGACTCTGACATCAAGAACACGGTCGAATCTTGTGAGCCATGTCAGCTGTTGCAACCTAGCCAGCAACGAGAATTCCTACAGTGCGACGACCACCCCAGGCCCTTCGAGTCTGTGTCCGCCGAATTCTTCCAGGTTGCGGGGAAGTCCTTCTTAGTAATCGCGGACAGACTCTCTGGTTGGCCCATAATCATCCCTTGCGGCAAGGATACTATATCCACCAGAGTGACTCGGATGTTGGTGTTGGTGTCCCTCTCCACCTCAGGACCGACGGCGAACTCCCTTTCATCAGCGCGGACTTCAGGAACTTCACTGAACGTTGGGGCGTCCATCATGTGGTGACCTCGCCACATTATCCCCAATCTAATGGCCACGCCGAGGCAGCTGTCAAGGCCGCGAAGCACCTTATTATCAAGACAGCGCCTACGGGGAACATTGACTGCGAGGAATTCGACAGGGGCCTCCTGGAGTTACCCCCACCCCTACCGGTCGTTCTCCTGCGCAAGTGTTGTACGGCCAGTCCCTTCGCACCTATGTCCCAGCCCACCCCGCATCCTACTTGCAAGAATGGCAGGCCAGGACCCAGGACTGCGACCGCCGAGCCACCGCTCGTGCTGACCGAGTCCACAGTCAGTACTACCAACACGTCCGTACCCTTCCTATGTTGAGTGTCGGACAGCGTGTGAGGATCCAGGACCCGACGTCTCACCACTGAAACAAGGTCAGGGTAGTGACGGGCCGTAGTGGGCCCCGGGAGTACCAAGTACGCCTCCCTAGTGGCAGAGTCTGGTGGCGGAATCGAAGGCACCTCCGACCAGTTCCCTCTCCTAGTGATGGTACCTCCCCCCAGATCTCCGTGGTCCCTTGCTCGGATGAGAACAGCAGGTCCTTAGTTAATGACCCTCCCATGGCCCCACGTTGTTCACCCAGACTCGCAGAAAAGAGTCCGCTCGAGAACGTGCTACGAGCGTAAGGGGGGAGGGAGGTGTGGATATGTGATGTACCTGTAATCCTTAGCCAGCATAGATAGAGAGAAGTATTCTTCCCAATAAAGTCTAGCTAGCAACCCCGCGCATCCCTGCCCGCGGGATAGTCAGACGAGCCGGGCATACTGTATAGACACAGTCGTAGACC
Source organism: Cancer borealis (assembly GCA_036785275.1). NCBI lineage: Eukaryota > Metazoa > Arthropoda > Malacostraca > Decapoda > Cancridae > Cancer > Cancer borealis. The sequence continues at coordinate 11,333 of JAXIVD010002958.1, forward strand.
CCTGTCTCCCTACCACCTGTTACCTTCAGTTCTCCGAAATATACTGGTCTTCACCAAACTGGATTTCCTTAAAGAACCTTCGGCACACCACACGAGCAAGGCACCACAGGGATCTAGGGGAAGGTACCATCACTAGGAGAGGGAACTGGTCGGAGGTGCCTTCGATTCCGCCACCAGACTCTGCCACCAGACTCTGGTACTCCAGGGGTCCACTACGGCCCGTCACTACCCCGATCTTGTCCCAGTGGTGAGACGTCGGGTCCTGGATCCTCACACGCTGTCCGAAACTCAACATGGGATGGATACGGGAGTGTTGGTCGTACTGACTGTGGACTTGGTCAGCACGAGCGGCGGCTTGGCGGTTGCAGTTCTCGGTCCTGGCCTGCCATTCTTACAAGAAGGATGCGGGGTGGACCGGGACACAGATGCGGAGAGGCTGGCCGTATAACACTTGCGCAGGAGAACGACTAGTAGGGGTGAGGGTGTTTCGTAACTCCAGGAGGCCCCTGTCGAATTCCTCGCAGTCAATGTTCCCCGTAGGCGCTGTCTTGATTATAAGGTGCTTCGCGGCCTTGACAGCTGCCTCGGCGTGGCCATTAGATTGGGGATAATGTGGCGAGGTCACCACATGACGGACGCTCCAACGTTCGGTGAAGTTCCTGAAGTCAGCGCTGGTGAAAGGGGGTCCACCGTCGGTCCTGAGGCGGAGAGGGACACCAACTTCTCGGAAGTAGCGGCAAAACATCCGAGTCACTCTGGTGGATATGGTATCCTTGCCGCAAGGGACGATTACGGGCCAACCAGAGAGTCTGTCCGCGATTACTAAGAAGGACTTCCCAGCAACCTGGAAGAAGTCAGCGGACACGGACTCGAAGGGCCTGGTGGGGTGGTCGTCATACTGTAGGGGTTCTCGTTGCTGGCTAGGTTGCAACAGCTGACATGGTTCACAAGCTTCGAATGTGTTCTTGATGTCAGAGTTGATCCCAGGCCAGAAGACAGTGTGCCTAGCTCTTCGTTTGGTGGCCTCCACACCACGATGACTGTCATGGAGGCGGGCTAGGGTGGTTCGTCCTAATGTGGCAGGGATGACGATGCGTTGACCGTATAGTATCAACTCTCTATCTGCGTAGAGGCTGTCCTGTAGCTTCCAATACGGAAGGACTGAGTTGTGCAAGTCATAGCGGTTGGAAGGGAAGCCGGAGTTCACATAGGCGAGGAAGCGACCGTAGGCAGGGTCGGCCTTCGCTGCGACTCGAAGACCCTGTAGGGTCCTATCGGCGTCGATGGGGACTGGTGGCTGGTCCTCGGATGTGATGACGCTGCACGTAAGGATGCTCCTGACTCGCGCTGCAGTCTCATCGCACTCTGTCTCGTCTTCGGTCATGGGGTGGCTCACTGGAGCTCGGGAGAGTGTGTCGGGAATACAGAGCTTCTTGCCAGCGCGCCACACGGCTGTGAAGATGAAGGACGAGACTCTTTCCTTCAGTCGTTGGAGACGGGGGTTTTCAACCGCGTCCAGAGTGTAGGAGTTAAGGATGGGGATGAGAGGGCGGTGGTCTGTCATTAAGGTGAAGTGTGGTAGGCCTGCTAGGTACAGCCTACACTTTGACATGGCCCATGCGACGGCGAGCATCTCCAGCTCAATGGAGCCATATCTAGTCTCAGCGTCGGTGAGGAAGCGTGAACCACACTGAACTAGGCGCATTCGTCCATGGCCGTGGTCTTGGAGGAGAGTGTAACCAATGCCATACAGGCGCGAGGCATCAGTTTGGAGGACCACAGGTAGAGCCGGATCGAAGGGTGCTAAAATAGGTGGCGACAGCAGGGCTTGCTTGACCTCTTCGAATGCTTTGTCGTGGTAGGGGGTCCAAGCGAATGCGCGTTTGGGACTAAGTAGAGGGCGTAGACGCTGGGCCTTGGCTGCAATGTCCGACGTAAATTCAGCCAGCTGGTTGACGCGGCTTACGAAGGAGCGGATGTCAGTCACGTTGGCGGGCTTTGGGAAATCCCGTATGGTCTTGACCTTGTCCTCGTCCGCGGAGATACCATCTGCCGATATTTGGTATCTACAGAAGCTGACGATAGGGGCGGCGACCACAAACTTTTTCTTGTTCAGCATGATGCCATAAGTGCGGTACCTGGTTAGCATCAGGTGGATTCGGCGTATGTGTGTGGGCAATTCCTCGTCAAAGAGGAGAATGTCGTCCACCACCTTGACACATTTGGTGACGCCCTGAAGAGCCATGTCACCTCGGAGGCAGTAGGCATCGCCGGTGGCTGCGAATCCCATCGGTCCACGGCAATGCATGTATCGTCCGTATGGCGTGATGAAGGTGGTCAGGTGGCGGTCCTCCTCTGCGAGCTCAATCTGCCAGTACCCATGTAGCGCGTCTGCTGTCGTGAAGAACCGTGAGGAGGGAGTGACACTGCGGACCGCTGCGAAGGGTGTAGGCGAGGGATGGGTGGGGCGGGACACTTGCGAATTCAGCTTGGTGAGATCCACCGTCACACGCACACTGGTGTTCTTCGCCACCAGGACCATAGGATGGCACCACTCCGATGGTTCAACACCGGCGGGCGTGATGATGCCTTGCTCGACCATGGACTCTAGCTCTGCCTTTACCTGACCCTGGAAGGCGAAGAGGATTGGCCTGGGTGTGTGGATGGCGAAAGGTGTGGCGTTGTCTTTGAGGTGGATCCGCATTGGTGTTCCCGTCATCTTCCTCAGTGGGGCGGTTTTCAAGTCTGCTTTGGAGACCAAAACGTCACTGAATTCCCGTAGGAAGTAGTCTCGTGCGGCTTCGGGTGACATAGGGACAGACAAGGTCATCTCGGCGCATCGGTTCACATGCGTCACTTCTAGGAGGGGTCTTGGGAAGTCGGGTGAGATGATTGCCAGCTCCTAATAATGGCCGTAGGACAAGAGTGGTGTCTGGACTCTGTCGTGGACCTGTATGTTTGCAACACATGACCTGTTGCCAAGCGTCAAGGTTGTTTGGAAGCATCCCACAGCAGGAGACATTCGTGACCCGTAGGCTGTGAGATTGTTCGTAGAAGGCGGTGAAAGGAGGCTGCTTCTGGGTATCTCCAGTATGTCCAAGTGACAGGTGCCGAGGACTGTGACGTCGGCCCCTGTGTCAGGTAACATCTGTAGTCTGCTGGTCTTGTTACCAAAGCGGAGATGCACGCTGACAGGCTGTGGAAACGTACCGTTAGAGGCGTTGTTCACGCGACGACAAGTGCTGAATTTCCTGCGCTACAGCCCTCAGACTTCTGGTAGAGCTTCCCTTGAAGCTCTACCAGAAGTCTGAGAGCTGTAGCGTCCCTTGTTCGTGGTGGTGGTCTTGCAACATCGCTCGAAGTGTCCTGTTTTGTTGCAAGAGCGGCACTTGGTTTCGTTGGCCGGGCATTTGGGTGTTCGACCCCAATGTCCTTTTTGTCCACAGTTGTGACAAGTGTTGCTGGCTGCTGGACACTTTCCTAAACTGTGCTGACGGTGGCAAGACTGGCAGAGAGCACGAGGGGGACTGTTTGACGCCTGAGTCTGCTGTGAAGAGGCCGTCTTTTCCCGTCGCTGGTTCTTTTTGTACGTAGAGACGACGCATAGCTGACTCGGGGAAGCGTGGATGGCGGAAGCTGTCGATCTAGCAGCCTCGTATGAGCGGCAGCAGGTCACAAAGTCCTGGAGAGAGGATCCTGCGGTAAGAGAGAGGAGGCGCTGCACAAGTTCCTCGTCCCTTACGCCCATGAGTATAACCATCTTTAGTTGTGTCTCAGTGCAAGTAACTGGGTCGCCTGAACACAAGTCCACCTCTTCTGCCAAGTTCTTGAGTCTGACGTAGAAGTCGCTGACGGTTTCTCCTTCCGCTTGTTTGCAGCAAAGCAGTTCACGGCGGGGGAGAGCCTCGTTTTTCAAGCTCTTGAAGTGAGACTGGAGACTGTCAAGCATCTCATCGACGGAGAGGTGCGTGTCCGGAGAGATGCCAAGGGTGTGTTCCAGGAGTCTCTGGACCTCTAAGGAGACGCACGTCCTGAGCTGGATGAGCTGCTTGGCGTGGGTCATGTTAGCGAGGTCGATCATCGTAGCATAGTCCTGCCACCTGCGGCGCCACTGCCTGAACACCTAGAAAGAGGCGTCTGCTTGCAGTGGTGGAGGACTAAGTACTGCGGGTTTGCTAGATGAGTTTCTCACAAGGGGCTGGGCAGGCGATGAAAGAAGATTGACGGGAGGAAGGCCTGGTGTGGTAGAGAGGGAAGATGGGTGTGACGTTACGTTGGTCGTGTGGTGGGCTGCGTGGACGTGTTGCGACGATAACATCTGTAGTACAGCCATGAACTTGTCGTTGTCTTCTCTCCTCTGTTGCTCCTGTTGCACCCAGCGGGCTTCCTCTTGTGTGCGTCGGTGTTCTTCATTTCTGCGGCGTCTCTCTTCGTCTTGAAGGCGTGATTCTTGCATGAATCTGATGAGGTTCGTAATATCGGGGCTGCTGTTCCCGGGCGTGTGCGTGAAAGTGTGTGGGACTGAGGGTGGCGAGCGGCTGTGCGTGGCTGCGGCATCCTCTTCACCGTGACCGTCTTGGAAGGACAGCAGTGTGTGTGCGGCTGCACCCTCTTGGTCACACAACTGGTCGGGGGAGGACAGCAGTGTGTGTGCGGCTGCACCCACTTGGTCACACAACTCATCGGGGAAGGACAGCAAATCCTCATTGTGTTGTGACATGCTGGACTGTTATTGTACTGTAGTGCGTGTTGTGAGTGCGTGTGTCTGTGCGTATATGCGTGTGGCCGGCGGTGGGAATGTGGGCGGAGTCTGGAAGGGTAGCGTCAGTCACGGCGCTCACTGCTCACTGCTCAGTGCCTCTGCCTCAGTCACCTCGCAAGAAGTGATGAGGGAGGGTGTGCTGCACGCGCACTCTCCGGTGATATGTTGAGATGCACTTCTCTCTGGGGTTTGGGCACACATGGGGCACTTAACACACACGAAAGTACTGGGAAGTCACACACACTGCACTGAACAATGGACAAGCACTGCACTATGCACAGCACTGTAAATCCTGGGTGGCGGGAACTTCTCTTGTTGTAGACGGAAGCCTTTCCCAACGCTGTTACGGCGATATAGCTGGTCACTGGAGCTGCTCACTGCACCATGTGGTGTGCCGAATGTTCTTTAAGGAAATCCAGTTTGGTGGAAACCAGTATATTTCGGAGAACTGAAGGTAACAGGTGGTAGGGATACAGGGGGGCACGCCTGTGCCTATACAACAGTATGCCCGGCTCGTCTGACCAGGGATGTTAACTTTTCTAGCCCACATTTTCGTACCGAGCCACCGAAATTATCGTATTTTGAAGTATATTATCGTACATCCAAAGAAAAAGTAATACACACCTCAAAACTGCACTATTACACTTTATTGATCATTGCATTTCCTTCATAAATGTTTCCTACAGACATAAACATACATCGATCATATATACGTCATATAAATACATGTATAATAAAATACACTTTGAAAAACGAGTATGCACATTATGTAAGCTTGGCATGTATAATAATAATTATATAAATGCAAATAAATAAAAGCTTACCTCATTAATGTGCTTATTAACGCCACGCAGTCGTGTCAGTTGCAACTGTCACTGAGGTGACGCCGTGACGGTCACACTCTGACAAGTCCACAGTGACAGATGTAAAAATCTTAAACCGTTATTAGAGCTTATTTATTGTTACCATGTATTGTTTCCCCTTTTCACTCATACCGTTATACGTCAAAGGGAACATATGAAATATAACCGAAAGAAATTCACCCTTAGGCTTCCCCGCACTAAGAGCCAAGATTGAAAGCGATCGAGAGACCACGTCAATATCTCCCTCTCTGTTGCCGCGCCTCTTCAAAATTCTCTCTCTCTCTCTCTCTCTCTCTCTCTCTCTCTCTCTCTCTCTCTCTCTCTCTCTCTCTCTCTCTCTCTCTCTCTCTCTCTCTCTCTCTCTCTCTCTCTCTCTCTCTCTCTCTCTCTCTCTCTCTCTCTCTCTCTCTCTCTCTCTCTCTCTCTCTCTCTCTCTCTCTCCGGCGAATGTTAACATCAACCATTTGACTTGTTACAAAATACTCCAGTTCCTTTTTTCAATATCAAAATTTAACTTGCCACTCAATTATCGTAAATTCGTGTACGATTCTGAACTATGTATCGTACATCGTACGAGTAGCCATATTATCGTACAAATACGATAATTATCGTACAGTTAATGCCGCTGCGTCAGACTATCCCGCGGACAGGGATGCGCGGGGTTGCTAGCTAGGCTTTATTGGGAGGAATACTTCTCTCTATCTATGCTGGCTAAGGATTACAGGTACATCACATATCCACACATAATATGTCTGGAAGTTTGTGTAGTGTTTTTAGTAGGGAAATCAGATGGTCATAGTTTTTGTTTAAAGACCGGGTATTAACAGTGAGAATACTGAGGTAATCTTTACAATTTAAGGGGATTGCAGATTTATAAGAAATAAGATCATGGTTTTTGCATAAGTTGTCATAGTTTAAGTTGCTGCATATGGAATTTAGTATCATGCGACTCTCTCTCTCTTTCCTTTTCTTTTGTTATGTATTATTTTTATTTAAACATACACGAATACATAGTGTACAATTAACAAGACAATTTTTTTACTGCTTAGTTAAAGTTGCCCGTTCCGCTGGATCAACTATTTCCAAGCCCTACTGCCTTTTTGAGTTGAATTTATCACTTTTTTATACCTAGCATACAGGGCATGTAGTACGGTACGGTTCGGTACGATATTACGGTAGGATACGGTTTTTTCGGGGATGTAAGTATGGTTCGATATTACGGTACGATATTTTCCTTCAAGTTCGGTACGGTACGAAAGTACGATTTTTTTTTCGTACTTAATCGTACCATTTTCGTACCCAGTTGAGTGAATACAGAGGCTAGTAGTCAGCCCAGCGCCCAAGTCAATCAGATGTGTGGGCATAAAGGATTAGCAGAGGTTAATGAGGTGAGTCAGGTGACTTGAGGTCATCTCACTGAGGTGTTAATTCCAGCCATGTCCCAGCGGGGCTCCCACCTGCCCACCTCTGCCTATCGCACATAAGGACTATCTTTCCTTTCAATAAGGTGGTAAGTACTCCTTCAACCACGACAGCCTTGACCTCTGCTCTGATACTACCTACCCTTGACCCAGTCACCCCTGACACGTGGCAACACATTTTAACCCCTCCCTTCACCCTCAGTGCTCACTGCTCACTGTGCTCACTGCTCAGTTGTGAACAGAGCTCTACGTGACAGGCAGCCTCCATCCTCATCCTCAGGTCAGAACACTGAGGGCTGCGGCCTACGAGGCTGCTGCTGCAGTCTGCTACTGTGCTACAGAAGCAGTAGTGAACCTATAAATTGCAACGTAAAAAAGGTACGGAAACAGTACGAAATTAAGGTACGGTAATTTATCGTACTAGTACGGTACGAAAGAATTTTCCAGATACGGTACGAAATTACGGTACGGTAAAAATCTGTGGTACGAATTACGGAAAAAACAAATCGTATCGTACCGTACTACGTGTCCTGCTAGCATATGCATGTGGAAGTTCATATCATGGTGGATGGAGGCGGAGCCATCTTCATCTGCTGTGTAGAAAAGCACTTCAAATCCATATCAGCAGTAAAGGAGTTCCATCTCACCACCGCTGCACTGATGTGGGTACTGGATCTCGTGACCTTTTTTAGAGAATCGTTGCCCAGCACCGTTCATATACTACGCTCAGGCATCTTCCAGGTGGCCCTTAGGTCCGTCAGGTATTACACGTGCTGTACCTGCGACTTGTGCAACACGGTCAGAGTAGTAACTCCCCTGCGATTCTCCAAACTGTCTCACAGTGGTTCAGCTGCATCCATCTGACAAACGGTACAATAGCCATCCATCTGCTGAAACTCATGTCCTATATATTTCTGCCCGGAAGCATGCCATATCTATTTTCCAACTTACTAAAAACTCTTTCATCAACAGAAAATGTCAAAGTCTTTCCAATTCTAACTCTTCTCGTGATTTCTGGCATCTAGCCAATAATATCTTTAACAATTTTACTTCTTCATCTTTCCCTCCTTTACTTCAATCAGATGGCCTCAGAGCTGTCTCTTCTTTCTCTAAAGCTGAACTCTTCACTTAAGCCTTTGCTACCAACTCTACTTTGGATGATACTGGACATATTCCACCTACTCCTCTACCCTCTGACTACTTCATCCCTAAAATTAAAATTCTTTATAATGACGTTTTCCAGGCCCTCTCTGGCCGTGATTCTCGGAAGGCTTACGGTCCGAATGGAGTCCCTCCTGTTGTTCTCAAAAACTGTGCTTCCGAGCTCACTCACTGCCTGGTCAAACTCTTTCGTCTGTGTCTCTCTACTTCTACTTATTCTTCTTGCTGAAAATTTGCTCACATTCAACCTGTCCCTAAAAAAGATTACCGCTCCAATCCTTCTAACTACTACCCTATAGCTTAGATTTCCTGCCTTTCTAAAGTCTTTGAGTCTGTCCTCAACAAGAAAAAATGAGGCATCTATCAGCTCATAACCTTCTCTCTGATTGCCAGTATGGTTTCCGAAAAGGCCGATCAACTGGTGATCTTGCTTTCCTAACTGAATTTTGGTCATCCTCTTT
>JAXIVD010002958.1:25000-42500 GCA_036785275.1 Cancer borealis
CAGTATTGGTGAAGAATTAATTATCTAGCTAAAAATGTCGTGAGTGTTCAGACTGATGTGAGTGATCAAGTTTGGGTTCGGTTTCGGTGTACACCTAAGTGTTTGTTTGATTTCTGTTACATACCTCCTTCAGATTCGGAATATTATTCTCACGACTTGTTTGCTGTAATGCAGGAAAAAAAATTTAAACTAATGAAGGTGAAGACATCTGTGTGATCGGTGATCTGAACGCTCGATTCGGAGCTGTGATTCGAGGATTATTGAATCATGTCAAAGTGCCGACTGATGAAAGATTTTCCTATCCTGTCATACCAGACGACATACGTTTACCCAATGAGAATGCCTTTATTCTATCAAACATGTGTAAGGAGGCAAATATCATAGTGTTAAATAATCTGAAGACAAATAATAAGCATTTTATCAGCGACAAGACTTATAAACAAGGAAACGAGTGGATATCTGAGTTAGACACGTGCGTTTTGAACCCTTCATTGGTGAATAGAGTGACGAATTTTTCGGTGCTTCGAGACGTGTCATTGCCTTCCGATCACGCACCGATTACCATGACGATGACTGTGCCGGACGTGGACCTTGAAAATGTACTTGTTCGTGCCCAGAGTCTTGCTGATCATGCAGTGCTATATAATAACACCAACAGTAATAAGAATATTAAGAAACTCTTGTCATGGAGTAGTATAGATGAAAGAGTGTTTGTAAATAATTTGTGTTCTGTTGAGTTGCCGTTACAAATTGATCAGATTGAAGAGACAATAGAAAACGTCTGTAATAATTTGTACGACTGTGCCACAAGGAGTAGGCGAGACACTACACACGAAGTTGATAACCCTGGTTTAGAGAGATGAGAAAGACTAGTTCAGAGTAAAGATGATTTAAATGTATGGAGAGCCATAAATTGGAGAGGGGAATATGTCCATAACGATGGAGTTCCATCAGCTGATGAGTTTAAACGATACTTTGAAGATAACTTTAATGTGCCTGATAATGTAACCCTATCTGAACAGAATTTTGAATCCAATATATATGTCCCACTATTAGATGATCCAATTTTACCCATTGAAGTGCAAAACCAGACCAAATTACTAAAAGCAGATAAAGCATGTGGGCCTGATGGCCTTTCACCAGGAATGTTTAAGAGTATGCCTGCCCAGTGGATATTGTTCTTATGTAACATCGTTAATACAATTTTTATGCAAGGTAACTATCCTCTAATCTGGTCACGAGCTAAATTAGTTACTGTGTTTAAAAAAGGTTCAAAGAAAGAAACCAAAAAATACAGAGGAATAAGCATAATAAATAATATAGCGAAGTTATACGATATGGTTTTATATTCTAGGCTTAAACAATGGTTTATGCCACACAGAGAACAGGCTGGGGGACAAGAAAAAAGAGATTGTATAGAGCATATAGTGTCACTAAGATTATTGTGTGATATGGCAAAAAGGAAAAGGTTAAAACTTTATGTAACATTTATAGACTTTTCGCAAGCGTACGATAGAGTGCCACGACACATCTTGTTCAGAGTATTACAGCGCCTAGGTTGTGGTTCTGTAATGTTAGCCGCCCATACAGAAAGTGTGCTTGGAACAGCTGTGATATTGTTAACCATGGGTGTAAGGCAAGGCTCACCCACATCATGCTTGTTATTTATTATATTTGTTGATGATTTAATAAGGATTATGAAGGCAGGTTGTGGTTTTGATGGTTTTTTACAATGGTTACACATGTTGGTGCTTATGGACGACACGGTAATAATGGCAACTTGTAGAAGTAGTATGTTGGAAAAAGCTGGTTTTGCTTCAAAATTATTGTTTGGAATATGGAATGAAGGTAAATCAGTCAATAACCAAGTTTTTTGTTGTGTGTGGCGGTGCAGGAGACTCCGAGGTGCTGGTGGGAGATGAGTTGAGGGTGGAACACTGCGACTCTTACGTGTACCTTGGCTCCACATTCACCTGTGATGGCTCAATGTCTTCCGCTGTCAAGGCCCACGCCAGCGCCAAGATACCTCATGTACTCAAATTTGTCTCTTTTATGAATAAGAACAATGATGTGCCATTCTTTGTAAAGAAACGAGTATTTGATGCAGCTCTTTTATCGTCTTTAATATACGGATGTGAATCGTGGATTGGGGCAGATTTACGACCAATGAATAAACTATACAACTGGTGTCTGAAAAAGCTTTTAGGAGTAAGGAAATCTACATGTAATGATGTATGTTATGTTGAAAGTGGTTATCCGTGTTTTCAGGGCCTTGTGGAAAACAGACAACATACATTTTTCCACGCCAAGTGGCAAGAGCGGTCTGGGTACAGAGATGATCTACTAGCTTTTGTATTTAACTTGGTGCAACAATCAGAAACACGTGCGGCTAGAATAGTGAGAAAGTTTATAAGAGAAGATGTAAAGCCATTTATGGAAGTAATGCTGGGTACCGAGGATGAATTGAGACGTAGTGATACATCTAGGAGAGTGACTTATAAAAGTATTAACCCAGAAATGTCAGTCCACTATGTGTATACGAAAAGACATACCATCAATGAAACACACAGGCGGTCGTTCACACAGTTCCGTGTCAGCGGTCACTCGCTGAAGTGCGAGACCGGCAGGTGAAACAGGCAGGGACAGGGTCGCCTGCCGCTGGATGAACGCCTGTGTCAGTGTGGCTCAGTACAAACAGAGCAACATGCTATTGAGGTTTGCCCACTGACACAAACACTCAGAGACTATTACCATTTTAATACTATGCAGGAAGTGTTTTCATTCCAGTTTTTGCCAGATATTATGTGCATGATAATTAATGATGTGCTTAATACTTACAAGTGAATACATAATTAATAGGGATGCAAAACTAATTGATTATGTTAAGTTTCATTGTTTTTGTTTTTATTTGTTTATAGTTCAAATATCGTGTCTCTTTTAAATTTGTGTAATACTCACTAGTGTATATTACTGCTTGTTTTGTTACCGGATCTAATAGTGTAAGTGATTATTATGGTGGTATTTTACCTCTTGTATTTTAGAGAGTGTAACTATTGAATTGTTGAGTCACAATTTCGTTTAATGTGATAGTTTTATTGTTTCTTTTATAGCTGTGTTCTGATGTTTTAATAGTTGTCTTTAATTTATCGAAAGGTTTGTGGTTCATGTTATAAGAGTTTTATGTGCGTGTTATTCCAGATTTAGTTTAAATTTGTTTCACAAATTTCTTTTTTAATTTTACCAATTTTTATTGCTTTGTCTAAATTGTAGCATTGATTTTTGTGGCTCAAAATTGTGGCTGCCGGTCGGTAACTGACTCACTCCGTCCTCCCAGTAAGGCCGGGCCGGAATCGAGTCCGGAATCGATTCCGGCGATTCCACTAATGAGTTACTGGAATCGATTCCGGTGAGTGGAATCGATTCCATACTTAAATGAATACTTGCCTCTTCCGATTCCCAGTCGGGACATTTGATTGGTCGACACCTTGTGACGTATGAAGTGGGTTGCCAGTGCGCCTGGCAGTATATATATATATATATATATATATATATATATATATATATATATATATATATATATATATATATATATATATATATATATGGAGTTGCCATCCCCACCGCACCTCAGTCAAGCCGTCTTCAGGGGGAAACTTGTGTCGCGCAGCACCATATATGCTTAGTAAATTATATATGAATAATTTTCATGGTTTGATATTTCCTTGTTATACATTAACCCTCCATGTCATTAAAAGTAAAATAATTTTTTTTTAAATATTCACACTGATCTTATTGAGACTGTCAAAAATGTGTGTGTATGCCGAGAATACTCTCTACGGCGTCCAGCCACCGGCCAGAATGAATACTGGTTGCCGGAATCGCTAAGCTTTGCAAACGAATACCCTCACTGGTATCGTCCCGCGTGGCCACCGGCCGAAACGAATACTGGTTGCCGGAATTGCTACGCTTTGCAAATGAACACCCTTAATGAATACTGAATACCTCTCCCCGCTCTGAGTGAGTGAGTGAGTCCCGAGTGGGCGGAGCTAACCTGCGGAATCGATTCCAACGATTCCGTGGGCTTCGGTATTCGGAATCGTGAATACTCAAATTACCGATTCTTGCCACCCCTACCTCCCAGCACGCAGCTGCCCGAGCTGAGATGCCATGTCGTACGATGAGCGCGCCGGATTTCTCCACTCCCGAGCCCAGCTCGCCTCGCAGCCTAGGGAAAAACACTTTCCTTCACAAAATCATAGCTACGCTCAGAAGCAACCTAGAGAGATAATAAGCATATGAGAAGATGCGGAAAAGAACAAAGCACAAGACAAGACACTTTGCAAAACAAAGAAGACAGAGGGAAAGTCAGGAAAATTGGGAGAACAAGCAAGGAAGAATTAAGGTAAACACAACGGACCAATAACTCTCATTATTGTTCTCGCTGGCAACTCTCCACCACGGCTGCTCTCTCTCTCTCTCTCTCTCTCTCTCTCTCTCTCTCTCTCTCTCTCTCTCTCTCTCTCTCTCTCTCTCTCTCTCTCTCTCTCTCTCCTTCCCTCCCTCTCTTTCTCTCTCACACACTCTCTCTCTCTCTCTCTCTCTCTCTCTCTCTCTCTCTCTCTCTCTCTCTCTCTCTCTCTCTCTCTCTCTCTCTCTCTCTCTCTCTCTCTCTCTCTCTCTCTCTCTCTCTCTCTCTCTCTCTCTCTCTCTCTCTCTCTCTCTCTCGCCACGGCTGGCCTTAGATGGGGACCACGTGGGCCGGTTACACAAAGGGCGCAAACCCGTCTCGTCACGTAGCCTCGTGAGGCTAACACTTCCCTTCTCTTGCTCGTCGCATACCTCGCCTCGACACTAACACAAGGGATGTAATTCTCTTCCATGCCTAGTCGTACTCAGCTGACACAATGCACACTCCGATCCTCGCCTTTCGCCACACACTCCTACATATGTGGAAAGCACACACCTGTCATGATGCCTTGTATGCCTTGCTACTGCCTTTCCTCAGAAAGGCTTCACTCTACTGCTACGGGGCCGTACTAACCTCTCCAGTCGACACTACTGTCACTGGCAGAGCACGCAACAAGTGTCATAACCTTAGCGTAGCTTTCTTCCTTCCCATCCTCTTCCTCTTCCTCCTCTTTCGCCTCAGAGAATCTTCATTCCCTTGTTGGGCCTCGTCTTCCCTAGACGATGTTATGGTGACGGGTGGGGCCCGCAACAATATATATATATATATATATATATATATATATATATATATATATATATGTAAGTATTTATATATATATATATATATATATATATATATATATATATATATATATATATATACATATATATATATATATATATATATATATATATATATATATATATATATATATATATATATATATATATATATATACACATATATATCTGACATGAATCTGCTTAGCAGAGTTCGATCCCGAACGCACATGACACCCAGCTGTTCATCCTCCCAAACAGGTTGGTCGACAAATGCGTACCTAGGGCAGAACACACGCCAATCACTCATGATTTGCCCGCTTTATGACACCTGCCAATGAGCGGACAGATAAGACACCCCCATTTGTGTCAGAGATGTTTCTCCGAAATCACTGCAAGCTTGCAGTGATATTCTACTTTAGAGGGCTCTGTATTGCCCAACCAAACAAAGTGTTGGAAAAAATAAAAGAAGAAAAAGAAGGTATACGTATATAGATAAAATCTGGGGAAGGTAAACTGTGGAAACTTGGATGTCTCAGTGGCTCTGTGTTCCAGGGTAATAATTTCCACATTAAGCTCAAAGGTCAATGCGATGAGTTCCTGCAGCTACACGCATCTACATACAGCGTGTGCCCCCCTTTACCTTACGGCAGTGAATATACACGTGCACAAACACACAGCCGCTCACGGATGTTACATGCTTTACCCTAACGACAGAAATGCCAGTAGTGGATGATGCTACAACATATTTGCTAACAGATGGTGGGTTCACTATAAAAGGGTTGATAGGTAGATAGATAGATAGATCGATAGATAGATAGATACATTGATAGATAAAATGATAGATAGATAGATGGATAGATTGATTGTTTGATTGATAAATACACAGACAGATAAATAGATATACAGATATAGTAGTTGTGCCGTTCGTATAAGCAAAGACAGGTGTGTCGTAGCAGGTTTAATCATCCAAAGGGCTTCGAACTGTAAACATAATGCGTATGAATAGCACGTTTAACAACAACAATTTGAACACTGATTCTGTCACCACGCACGTAATCAAACAAACAGTAGAGCGAGACCGAAATTATTTACAAGCATATTTCTTAACTTCTAGAAATTACAATCATTGATGTATCCTAAAATCCAATTAATAGCAAACACTAAGAAACTCAACAAATCCAATAACATGGTAAAAAGTCCACTTAAGCTATCAATACTTACAACACTTGCTCCTTCTGTTTGTTTATACCTGAACAATCCATAGCTTAACTTATTTCATCCGACAAAGGGGCCCATGGAGATAGGTGGAAGACTGGAGATCCGGTAAACGCACTACAATGACTGCCTCCCTTTGCCCGCCCACTATGACTTTCAGTACACATCTGGTTCACACACAAAAAAAAAACGAATAGAGGCACGCGCACTCCACACATAGTTAATACAATAAATCATTACAATTCCTGATATAGTATTAACATAATTCATTGATTAATTGAGTATAATCATTACCATCATTTCATCTGAACGATGCCGGTGAGCAGCCAATGGGTCAGCCTCCAACTGTGACTACTCCCAGTTTGGTGCTTTCAACGCAATGTCGATCTACCCCAACTTCGACTGCTATCCTGACCGATTTGATGTCACAGAAGCAGACAAGAAGGTGATTCTTATCACTCACAACAAAATGAGGATGAAGGTCAGTATCGCAAGAAATCCATTAAGATTATGGATTTTCTGTATTTGTAAATTTTGGTTGTTCTTTTCTTTGTTTGATTGTTTTTCCGTTTTATTTTGTGTTAGCTTTTAGGAATGATCCCTAGAGGCTACATCATGAGAACATAACAGGTAAAAGGGGAACAACTGGTCTAAAGAGTTGTATCAAATAGATTTCCCGCTGCTAACTCCAAAGGTATTGGATTGGTTTTTGCTACTGTTACCAATTGTAATGGTTTGATTTTTGTTGAAGAAGAGTAGCGTAACTTAAACGTAGATCTGCACGGAAAGGCAGGAGGAATGTGAATGATTGCGTGATGTGTAACAAAGGCCTTGTCACAGGAGGCGACTGCGAGATTGGTAGAGTTCATTCCTTTCATATATATATTTGAATATTTATAAAATGTACATAGAAAATGTTTGAGAGTCAAAAAGCAGCAGTGAACACACACACGATATATGATACATTACAGACAAGAGAGTGGATGTCCCCTCACAATGATGTGTCAGTCTTGAACTACTTGATGTCTATTGACAGAGAGGGTGAAAATAATCTGATTTGATCTGGTTCCAACGGGTAACTGGGACACTGGTCAACTGTTCATCTGAGAGAGCGCAGATGTCTCGCCAGAATGACTTTATTGACCTAAGCTTGGCCCGTTAATTTCAGGGTAGGGATGATGAGCTGTAAGTGTCTCCGAAATTGAGGTGAATTCCCCAAAGAATAAACGTCGGATGACAGGAACTTGTTACTTTCTATATATAAACAAGAGAGCGAGAGAGAAGGTGATACATCTGGAAGTTATCGAATTAAAGATATTAGATAGGTGTAGATTGTACAGCGTAATTAGTTTGTGATAGGTATATCAAGTAAATGTAATCACTATATATCGAAAGAAATGAACCGAGGATACAATGGAAGGAAAAATAATAAAAAGGAAACAGAAAAAGGAGCTCTGAGACAGTGAGGGAAAAGTGATGTAAAGCCACTGAAGTTCATCAAGTTACAGCGCTTAGGTTTCCTGCAACTTTATTTAAATTAATTATTATCTCTTGTACTGTAATAGTTTTCTACTTTCAATAACATAAAATATTCAAAAAGTATAATTTTCAAAAAAGTTGTATCGTACAATGTTCAAGTGTCTGTTCTTCACCCTGTTCTTTCAGTAAGAAACTATTCTTATATAATGAAACAAGATAGGAAGACATCAACGCTCAAGGCTACAGAAAATGATTTGATAGTGAGACACGAGTTGTAAACAGATAGGTATTCGGATGCAATATTTAATTTTGTAGTGTAATAAGTCCCACCCGTCTTGTCTGTAACAGGTGGCCATGGGATTCGAAGAGCGCGGCAGCCCAGGTCCCCAGCCTCTGCAGCCAACATGAAGGAACTTACTTGGGACGATGAATTGGCTCAGCTGGCTCAGGTCACAAGTCACTAACACACACACACATACGCACACACATACACACACACACACACACACACACACACACACACACACACACACACACACACACACACACACACACACACACACACACACACACACACATTCTCTCTCTCTCTCTCTCTCTCTCTCTCTCTCTCTCTCTCTCTCTCCTCTCTCTCTCTCTCTCTCTCTCTCTCTCCTCTCTCTCACACACACACACACACAAACACACACACACACACACACACACACACACACACACACACACACACACACACACACACACACACACACACACACAAACTCACACATACACACACACACACACACATGCACACACACACACACACACACACACACACACACACACACACACACACACACAACACACAGACACACAAAACACATACACTCACACACACACACACACACACACACACACACACACACACACACACACACACACACACACACACACACACACACACACACACACACACACACACACACACACACACACACACACACACACACACACACACACATAAATACACACACATATAAATATATACACACACACACACCACACACACACACACACACACACACACATACACACACACACACACACACACACACACACACACACACACACACACACACACACAGAATACTAAACTAAAATAAAGTAAACTTATGATGAATCAACGAGCGAAATAACTTATTCGCTCAAGCATTTCTTAATCTTCACTTACCGCGTCATTAAAAACAGGAACATATCACTCCAAACATATTATATGCTCATTTCATGACCGCATGTATAGTCTAGCCACTCCCCTACATGTCTCTCATACATACACATAACTGCACTTCTGCACATGTGTTTCATCCGTACACCTCCCACCACTCCCTACTTACCACTCCCTCCCTAAGCGTCACCTTCACCTCATACGCGTCCCTTCACCTATACACGTCCCTCACCCGTCGATGTCCCATACAGGCCTGGGCAAATCAGTGCTCTTTCTCCCATGATGACTACGAATCAAGGCAGACCTGCAAGTACTCCAGCATTGGCCAGAAACCTTTTGATCAAAGATGTTACAGGCATGAAGGTTAGTATTCAATATTTTTCAAGGGACAGGTGTCCAGCACTTCATTGGTGTGCCACATGGGGAGGGAAAAGCTGTGCAAACATTTGGGGCGACAAGGCTGAAATGAAAAAACGGAGAAAAAGTCTTGCGCAAATATAGAGCACTGTATTTGGATGCACAATACGAAATAATAACAAGTCGTATAATGAGTAACAAAGAAACAAAGGGATTTTTTTTCTCTCTCTTTCCTACACTTTACTTTATCTCCAGAAATCTGAGGTGTTAGACTGGCCTCTCACCATCCATGACTGGTATACCGAGGTGGAGTTCCATCCTAACTCGTGGGTACAACAGTTCACATCTTTGCACAACGGAGAAGACACCACTGGCCACTACACACAGGTAAGGCCTCCACTCGCTTCTTTGTGGAAGAGAGCCAGCCTCTATAAACATATTCTATACATCACTCTGAAGTGTTTGCTTTTTATCTGAGGTTATTTGATTTTTCTAAAAATCTGCCGTAGGGCCTGTTTGCAAAATGTCCTATTTCGAGTGTACAGTCAAGTATGGTGTAGTCTATGATTCAACATATCACTAAGTTCACTACACGTCCACGATGTGTGTTTTTTCTTCTCTTTTTTTCTACTCTCTCTCCTCTCTCTCTCTCTCTCTCTCTCTCTCTCTCTCTCTCTCTCTCTCTCTCTCTCTCTCTCTCTCTCTCTCTCTCTCTCTCTCTCTCTCTCTCTCTCCCTCCCTCCCTCCCTCCCTCCCTCCCTCGCTCGCTCGCCCGCCCGCCCGCCATATATATATATATATATATATATATATATATATATATATATATATATATATATATATATATATATATATATATATATATATATTTATTTATTTAAATTTTTTTAAATTTATTTATTAAAATATAAAAATATATGTATGTATAAATAAATAAATAAATAAATATATATATATATATATATATATATATATATATATATATATATATATAAATATATATATATATATATATATATATATATATATATATATATATATATATATATATATATATATATATATTTATATATTTAAATATATATCTATATAAATATATATATATATATATATATATATATATATATATATATATATATATATATTTATTTATACATACATATATTTTTATATTTAAATAAATAAATAAATAATATATATATATATATATATATATATATATATATATATATATATATATATATATATATATATATATATATATATATATATATATATATATATATATATATATATATATATATATATATATATTGCTGCTGCTGCCACTGTTGCTGTTGATATTGCTATTATCGCGGGAGGTGAACGCCGCTGATAAGGCATTCTGTCTGCTTCTGTACCTTGCCCAGCAGGCTTAGGTGAATGCGGGCACTTGACATCAAAGTACTCCATGATAGGCCAAACCTGGGCCTTGTGCGGAGTGAAAAGGCTGTCAGCGTGGAGGAGGTGCTTGATTCAACGCAGCAGCCTCATCTTTTGGGAGGCATTTTGTGCTACGTTCTTATGGTGACGTTCGAATCGCAGCCAGGAGTTAACTTCCACACCTAAGATGTTAATAATATCTTGTAGAGGGATGGTGTCACGTTCGAACTTCAGCTTCTCACACACCTGGCTTGCATCCTTCTGACAATGTGATATCACCATGGCCTGTGTTTTGTCAGGGGCAAGCTTGACTTGGCAAATTTTTTCCCAAGCCATGATATTTCCCAAGAGTCTATTGACAAACTCTATCACATCCTGGACTTATCTGTTCTCCCCTTCGGGAGAGGGTGCAGCCATTGGTGTAGGCGGTTGCTGCGGGGATGCTCTGCAGTAGGTCATTTAGGTAGATGTTCTACATAATTGGTCTCAACTGGGAAGCTGGCCGAAATGCATCCATTCACCACGACATGTAAATTTCTGCCCGTCAATTTCTTTTCTATATCATTAACCGTTGGCATCAGTAGGTTTCTGGAGGCACAGATGAACTTGCCTAGCCTGTTATTTGGCGTAGGTTTTAGAATTTTTATGGTGACCCCTCGAATGTTTACGTTCTCTCTTGAATATGTTGAGAACGTGTGAGGCTTATTACTGCTACAGCCTCAGATGCATATTGATGTTGTAAGTCCCGTCTGAAGACAATATGACAGCAATTTGGATAGTGTTTGGCCACTCGGCGGTGATATCAACTATTGAAAAGTGGTCAGCGGAAATCGGGGATTCGAACCCGGGATCTAGGCTCCCATGACTGAACGCTAACCACTGCACCATCGAAGAACAGGTGCAGCAGGTCCCCAGTGATGCCAAGCTGCTTCAGCAGTGGCGTAGCTAAGGGGGGGGAAGGGAAGGGGCTGTTTGGAATTGTCCCTCGGCTCCACAAGAGAGGTGAGCCCCAAATGCATCTCAAAAAAATTATTCAGTGTAAAAATGCACCAAAATATGTTCATTCACTAAAAAAAATTCTTGGGTGGGCTTACAGTGGCATTTACAGTGCCATGACTTGACAAGGAGAAGATGGAGATCAGAGTGGAGCAACCTTTTATAAACCCAAATTGCCTCAAGGACTGTAGGTGATGTTCCTCCAGGAAGCTTGTCAGCTGCTCGCCTATGATCCTCTCAAAGATTTTACTGACTGCTAAGAGGAACGAGATTGACCGACTATTACTTGGCTCCGACTTCGCCTTCTTTTTGTGCACGGGTGTGACTCTTGCCTCTTTCCACTGTGATGGCCACATCCTGACCAACAGGCACTAACGGAAGAGCATCACCAGGGGTCTTGTGAACTCCTCCGCGCAGTGTTTTAAGAAGTGTGGACTCACACCGTCGAGGCCTGGTGCCTTCTTAGTGTTGACCCTCTTCAGGTGTCCCTTGACAGCTTCCTCAGATATGATTACACTCTCCAAACTTGAGGCTACTAGGCGGGGGAGGGCGAGGAGTTGTCTGTTAGGTTCCGGGATCCTCATCTGTTGGCTAAATTCGAAAGTAAGGAGGTCAGCTTTATTCTGGCTGGTGATTGTCATGTCCCCACAACGCATTCTCAGAGATGGGATTCGTTCCTTGGAGGTTATTCTTTGCCTCTCTTTTACCAGACTCCATCATTGTTTAGGGTCGACCTGATTTGAGGACAGTCTTCTTTTGATATTGTTTTCCTATCTTGTCTTTGTCTACTTTGCTGCCCTCGTCATTGTTTTGCAATCTGTTCTGTGTAGGGTCATAATTCTTCTTTGTACGGTGCCTTCTGTGACGCATCTAGACTCTGGGATATTGTTCAGCAGTAATACGACATCGGTACCCAAACCAGGGCTGATTGTTTGGGCTGGTACAATATTTCCTGTGAGGTACTGTACATGCTGCTGTTGTACGATGTGGAGGGCTGTGGTAAAGGCAGTGACGTCATGGTGTGGATCTCCGCTTAAAACTGTGTCCCAGGCGGTTGTTGTCAAGGTCAGCTTCATAGCCATTCAATCAGCACGGTCCTACAACTAGATGATTCGCTGGTGTTCCTCATCTCGGGCTGGTGCAAGGCTGATGGTGGCGAGCACTGCATGGATGTTGGAGCTGCCCACACGTTCCATTGGGCTGCACTGCACACAGTCACCTGACAGGTCTTTTAACACTGGGTCAAGGAATCCTCCTCGCTGGTGTGTCGGGAAGTCAATGTGTTTGTAGAGTCCCTGCACCACAATGAGCTCAGTGAAAGTCCTCATTACCAGATGCTGGTTAAGATCCCGCTCAATCATCGCATTCTGACAGTTGTGCGCAGCCATGATATCATCACTGCCTTGTGTAACATGGTTTGCCACTGACCTTAAAAAAAGACAACATTGCTGACTTGCTCCGTTTGTGTTAGTAACACCATATCCATGAATGAGAATAATAAAACAATAAAGGTTACTAAGGAATGCTTATCACATAGGGGAAAACCAATAAAAACAGACGCTAAATCTCCTTTTCCTTCTTCCTCTCTGTTCTCAGGTAGTGTGGGCTGATAGTAACAAGATTGGATGCGGCGCCACACGGTTCAACAACCAGGAGCTCTTTGTGTGCAACTACGCGATCGAGGGCAACCTAAATGAACAGTCAGTGTACAAGGAGGGAAATCCTGCCTCGGCTTGCACCGCAGGACCATCCACCTTCTACCCAGGCCTCTGCAAATAGTTCATTTGTTAGTACTGTACTTTGAAGGATTAAATAAAATGTAAACATATTTACTTTATCTCAATGACGCAACAAATGTAAACAATCTTAAACAATAATTCTATATTAATAAAATGGGTACTTACAAATATTTAGTACTTCAATCTACTTTTTGAGACGTTTTGGGACAGAATCTGCTAAATTCTTTTAGTGATGTAGGTCAATGTTCTGCCACACCTGTTACAATACTTTGATTAGTTGCGGAATGGAGTTTGTGTCATGTTGTCTTAACTCCAGTTTAATGATTGCCCAATTTTTTTCAATTGGGTTTAAATCTGGGGAATTTCCTAGCCAGTCTTCAATGTACTGAATCTGGCAATCTTGTAACCACTGTCTCACAACACGAGCTGTGTGGCATGGTGCACCATCCTGTATTAAAATATCAGTCTGACAAACCTCAAAACACTTTGGTAGGTGATCACACAAGAGTTCTAGGTTGGTGTTTGTATTGAGGTTCTCATTTCTTGGCAGCACAACTAAGTTCTCCTAACCATAGTAACCAAAAGCACCATAACACCAGACCATAACACTATCAGGGAAATTTTCTGTCTTCCATGTGTAGCGAGGGTCTAGTGCAGGGGTTTTCAACCTTTTTTCCCGTTAAGTACCCCCCAAGTTATAAGACCATCAACCCGAACCCCCATTAGGCTGACACCAAATAAAATGGTAATATGTTAACTAACTCAATATACAATGGTACTGCAAAGGATATTATCAAATGATTTTAAAGTTAAATGACTTTATTAAGCAGAAGCATGAATATTACAAGCACTTTTCAATGATACTACACATACAGGAGTGAAACCATATTTACTTCACTACCAAGCAGTATATACTGAACTTTAGTGTGAAGTCTGTGCTTGTTTGTTGCAAACAAGTTTCTCAATTCGAGGAGTGGTATTAGACAGGCACACACGTAAGTCATGCTCCACATTAAGCCGTGATCGATGTTTTGTTTTCATGTTCAACAGCGTTGAAAATCCTTGCTCACACAGGTAAGTACTAGGGAACATCAGCAAAGAGTTCAGAACAACATCAGATACAACAGGGTAAGTCTCACTAATTTTCGACCAAAACTTGGTCAGGGTAAGTGTTTCAAATGCATCTCTTGCAACAAAGTCATTCACCAACTCTAAGAATTATTCTTGCATGTTATCTGGAAGAAGGTGCACATTCACAATGAATGAGTTTCTAATAAATTTTGATTCCAGTTCACTCAATTCGGGAAAGTAAGACACCAACTCCATTCGCAGAGAAGCTAGGTGTGCTTGCACAAGCTGCACCACATCTAGACTTCCAGTGTTTTTGTTTTTATCAAGTGCCTCATCAAGGTTTTCAAACATGCTCAGATTTCCATCTTTGACCTTCCTTTCCCAAAGCTCCAGCTTCATAGTGAATGACCTTAGTTTGTCCATGAAATCAATCACTGTGGCAAAACGGCCTTGGAGAGACAAGTTCAATGAGTTGAGCCGCAAGAATATGTCAGTAAGGTAGGCCAGTTTCTGAAGCCACTGGCTGTCTGACAGTTTCTGAATGAACTCAAGTGACTTCGTCTTGTTATCATGTTTGAAGAATTCAGTGAGCTCCTCCTTTCGTGATTCTACTCTTGTTACCACATTCCCCCGCGATAACCAGCAGACCTCAGTGTGAAAGAGTAACACTTGTTGATCACTTCCTAATTCTTGGCACAGTAGGGAAAATAGTCGTGTATTTAGGGCACTTGATTTGATGGTATTTACCATGTGCACAACATCATCAAGTACTAATCTTAACCCAGGTGGTAGAGTTTTAGATGCCAGAGCATATCTATGAAGCATACAATGAAGATGCCTTGTTTTAGGATTCGCCTCGGTCACTTTTCCTCGAAACCCTGATCGACGGCCAAGCATTGCTGGTGCTCCGTCAGTTGTGCATGCACATACATTATTCCAGGACAGTCCTTCTCTCTCAAAAAAATTTGAGACCTCATTGAAAATGTCTTCACCTCTTGTTGTCGAATCTAAGGTATGACAGAACAAGAAATTCTCCTTGAAATCTTCACCACTGACGTATCGTACAAACCCAGGAGTTGGGCACAAGCAGCCACGTCAGTTGACTCATCAAGTTGAATTGCAAATTTTCTTAAAGACGTCCCCTTTAATTCAGCAATCACTTGTTGTTTGACATCATCAAACATATCTACTATTCCTCGATGAACAGTATCATTTGAGAAAGGTATTGATTTGACCTTCTGCTCAGCATCACATCCAATAACACAGCGTATTATATCTTTACAGCAAGGGACGATTAATTTCTCTGCAATGTTGTGAGGTTTCTTTTATTGTGCAATTCTCAGTGATACCATGTAGGATGCATGCAACCCAGCTTCATTTTGTTGACTGAAATGTCCCGAACGATCAAGGCGTGCTCGCTTCAATCCCTCTTCTTTTTGGTTGAAGAAAGTAGTACTCTTACTTTTAACATTTGGATGACAACTGTTTAGATGGCGTTTGAGAAAGCTAGGCTTCATGCACTCCACTGATAAAAACCTTGTGGCATACGACACACTGTGGAAGTTCACACCCATTTTTGTCGATGGCAGTGAATCCATACTGAATGTAGCTTTCATCATACTGTCGTTTCTTCGCTGATAAGGCCATAACGATATCTCAAATTGTAAAAAAGAAAAAAAAAATTTAACCAAAGCCATATATATGATGTGACACACAGGTATGTTATCGATTATGCCGTTATAAGAATATTCATTACACAATAAAAAAAACCATCATGAATATGCCTCATTTAGGTAAACAAAGTGCTGGAGACGGGCAACAACAATGATGTGCATCACTGCCTGGCAGCTAGCTGACTGACTGTCCTCGCAACCATCCCCACGGCCCCACCCTCAACCGGAGCTGCTGTTTGAACATGAACCGACATGATATGGCGCACCTTTCCGTCACACACACTCACTCCCTCTTTTTCTCTCTCTCTCTCTCTCTCTCTCTCTCTCTCTCTCTCTCTCTCTCTCTCTCTCTCTCTCTCTCTCTCTCTCTCTCTCTCTCTCTCGCTCTCTCTCTCTCTGCAGATTTAAAATACTTTTTCGTCAGCCATCCAAGTACCCCTGGAAACCTTCCTGTGAACCCCTGGGGGTTCGCGAACCCCAGGTTGAGAACCCCTGGTCTAGTGGTTCGGTCACTGCGTTGATAGCCTACACATTACCAATTCTGTTCCCAGTCACAGAAAACATAGCTTAGTCATGCCATAGGACTCACCTCCACTTGGTTTCATCCCACAAGTAACATTAATATGGGCCCCGAAGTCAGCACCAGAGACAATGAAATTGTCTCTTTTTAATATAAACCTCAAAATATACAAAGATAACGTAAGCGAAGAACTTATCTTATTTGAAAAATTGAGAAAGATTTTCGCAAATACCGATTAGATCGTAGGTGAGAACAAAACCAATGTAAATAAATCGTAGGCAAAATTCTATAACATCTTAAATGGAACCGTCAAGTCATGCATTTCAGTTTGTAAGAGACGTCCATATAAAAACAACAAAAGCAAAGCGGTGGAATAGACGAATTGAGGCAGGATTTTTACATAAAAGACACGCACACAATAAACACGCATACACTATTATCAGAAAGCAAAAACGATAAGATAGAATATGAAAGACTAAGACGCGAAACAAAAAAAGATCTTAGACGAAGTGAAAAAGATCTCAAAATATATATTGTAAATTAAGCAAAATCCAACCCCAAAGAATTTTACATTTGTATTTTTTTTCATTAT
>JAXIVD010002958.1:47500-51542 GCA_036785275.1 Cancer borealis
AGCATATTATTGCAACATTGAATATATTGTACCTTGCAACATTGCAGAAATTGCAACATTATAGAAATTGCAACATTACAGAAATTGCAACATTGCAGAAATTGCAACATTGCAGAAATTGCAACATTGCAACATTGCAGAAATTGTTATATATCTACTTTGCAACATTGTATAAATTGTTAAATGGATTAATAGATTGCAAGCAATCGTGCAATTGAAGACAAAAAAAAATTTTCTTTGCAATTTCAACTTAGTTTTCAAAATTGTATAATTTTCAAGTGATCATATGAATGAAATGCATTAATCCTGGACTATTAAAGCCTAGCAGCTTAAAGAAATAATTGAGGCTTAGAGAATTAACCCCCTTAATTTTTGATCTTGTGTTGCAAGAAAACCTTAGACAAAATGGCTCAAGCACAATCACCTGGCAAGGATGATATTGTAGGGGCAATTACAGATAATGCAAGGAAGAATTTTAATAAGGTTATCGGATTACCGTATTTTGTGGAGGCAGTGAGTCAAGCCTTATGCATGAATTGTCATCTGTTATTCGAATACCGAAAGAGACATTAACTGAACTCTACATCAGAATTGAAGGCATTGTTGAACAGTTAGAATCACTTAAGCCTACAGGCAAGCAAGGAAGTGTATAGTGATATGTTGGTTTCCATTATTATACATGCATTACCCAAAGACTTCTCATGCAAGATGATATGAAAATTCCTTTGGCTGTCTATAAAAAGGCATTAAAATATGTAGCCTCACATCCAAGCCTTCAGCTTACGGATGTTGCAATAAGGAAAGAAATGAGTAAGGGTATTCCAGTAAACTCCATCACCCCACAGGAAACCCCGGTTTATCAGACCACAACAGGAAAGAATAAGACTTATTGTCAAGGATGTGGGTTAATCAATCACGATACTTAACACTATCGAGCCTCAGATATCATCGATTTGGTCATATTTTTAGGTGGCGATTCATCTATGGTAGTTATAGGAGCAGTAAATGGAAAATCAGGCCACGTGTTTATTTAAGTGAAACTAGGATATAAAAATAGTAAGGAGCAATTAAAGTAAGGAGCAATTAGCATTATTTGATACTGAAGCAGGAGTCTCTATAATAGGAGCTGAATTAGCGAGAGCATTAAGAAAAAAATAATAATAATTCAAGATTTAACCACAATCCGTAACGCAAGTGGAAATGTTATGGCCACTGCAGGAAAGATAAGATTAATACTAGAAATAGGAGGAAGAAATTATATTTATGAATTCATTATTAGTGAAGAAAGAGGATTAACTTCACAATTGATATTAGGCTGGCATTTTATGGAAAGGTAGGATGTGAAATTTCAGACTAACCCACTGAAGCTCTATATTGAAGGAAATAATGTGACTACAGTTGAAATATCGTTGGAACATGCACTGCATGTACCGAAAGAAAATAAAACGCCACGAAAAGAGATTATAGAGTATAGTAAATTCAAGTGTTTAGTACCAGATGCAACAGTATTAGAAGGAAGAAAATATAAGTTTTATAGAACTGGAAACCAGTTTAGTGGATTGTTATATAGCTATTTTTGAGAAAATATAAGTTTTATTGTACTAGAGACCTGTCTAGTGAATTATGATATAGCTATTTTTGAGCCAGTAGTAGGAAATGCTGGATCTCACACATTATGCCCGGGGATAGTGAAATTAGAATCTGATAAAGAAAATAAAAAATCTAGATTCGTTATGCAGTATATGAATGTGACAAATGAGAAAATTGAATTAGAACCAAGGAGAACTTAGGATTTGTTCAGCCATGTAATAAAGAATATTTGCTTGTTGATCAGTGTGATAATGTGAATACCATAACAGAAAAAAATTAAGGAGGAACAACATAATTGTTTTTTCAGACAATAGACGACATTTTTCTGTAAACAGTAATGAAAATAAGATCCTAAAGTGACTTATTATGAAATATCCATCAGTCTTCGCAAATGATGGTGATTTTCCAAGTGCAACTCCATTTTATTATCATACTATCAAACTAGAATCAATCCCTAAGCCTAGAAAGCCATACTTTGTTCCAGTTTTGTTTTCATGAAAAAGTAAAAGAACAAATTAAAATTATGGAAAAACAGGGAATAATAAGACCTTCAAGATCATCCTTTCAGTCACTCTTGGTGCCAGTAAATAAAAGGGAAGGAAAATTAAGGCTTTGTATAGATTTCAGGAATTTAAATACTCATGTTATGAATAATTCATATCCCTTACCTAACATAAAGCCATAATACACATGTATACTTAGATGACATTATAATTCAAGTTGATGGATAATATAAATAATCTTGAAAGGATATTCCTTAGACTCCAATAATCAAAATTAAAAGTGAATTTAAAGAAATGCACTTCTTTAAGACAAGTGTAAAATATTTTGGACATATCATCTCCGCAGGGGGATTAAAAACTCAGCCAATAAAATAGATACTGTAAATAAGATGTCCACACCCAAAACGGTAAGAGAGTTACAATCATTTTTTGGGGATGACTAATTACTATAAAAAATTCATACAAGGTTATGCTGGAATAGCAGCTCTCTTAAATAAACTTACAGAAGGTCATATGAATGGAAAAATTAATATAAAAAAAAATACATAGAATGGAATAATGAAGCTGAAGAAGCAGTTGTTAAACTCAAAAGAGTATTGTCGGAACAAATAACACTTATTTTTCCTGATTTTGAAGAAAAAAAATGTTTATCTTACCACGGATGGTTCTAATATTGTAATTGGTGGTGTTGTACGACAAAGGGATGAATATGATCATCTGAGACCACTTACGTTTATGGCAGAAAATTAAATAAGGCTGAGATTAATTGAAGAAGAAGCACTAGCATTTGTGTATGGTCTGAAAATAAACAGGACATTATGTCTATGATTTCCTATAATGGTTCACACTGATCACCGACCCCTGATATGGCTATTAACTACCTCAAATGCGAACAGTAGAATCGCTAGATGGCAATTACTAGTAGCTGAATTTGATATAAAAGTGGAATATATCCCCGGTAATGAAAAATAAGGTAGCTGACTAGATTAAGGCATCACGAGGATAGCCTAGAAGGTAATGATGATTATAATGAGTTATTGCAAGGTGAAAATTTATGTGTAGTAACAGAAGAAAAAGCATATATGTATCTCGAATGGGATTTAGAAAAAATTATAAGATTACAAGATAAAGATGAGTATTATGGATTATTGAAACAATTATTATGAGATTACTAGATGAATATGAGTATTAAGGATTATTGAAACAATTATTATGAGAATACTAGATAAAGATGAGTATTATGGATTATTGAAACAATTATTATGAAAATATTAGATAAAGATGAGTATTATGGATTATTGAAACAATTATTATGAGAATATTAGATAAAGATGAGTATTATGGATTATTGAAACAATTATTATGAGATTACTCGATGAAGATGAGTATTATGGATTATTGAAACAATTCTTATGAGATTACTCAATGAAGATGAGTATTAAGGATTATTGAAACAATTATTATGAGATTACTCGATGAAGATGAGTATTAAGGATTATTGAAACAATTATTATGAGATTACTCGATGAAGATGAGTATTATGAATTATTGAAACAATTATTATGAGATTACTCGATGAAGATGAGTATTATGAATTATTGAAACAATTATTATGAGATTACTCGATGAAGATGAGTTTTATGAATTATTGAAACAATTATTATGAGATTACTCGATGAAGATGAGTATTATGAATTATTGAAACAATTATTATGAGATTACTCGATGAAGATGAGTATTAAGGATTATTGAAACAATTATTATGAGATTACTCGATGAAGATGAGTATTATGGATTATTGAAACAATTATTATGAGATTACTAGATGAAGATGAGTATTATGGATTATTGATACAGTTATTATGAGATGAAGATGAGTATTATGGATTATTGAAACAATTATTAAAAAAGGTTACGATGTTGACACATTTGAAAAAGAGTTAAGTAAG
>JAXIVD010002959.1:0-2500 GCA_036785275.1 Cancer borealis
ATGACATGATCCATCTTTAATGTTTTACTGCAAAGCACTTCTCTGTGAATTATGCAATGAACACTGTGAATTTGATGGTCTGAGTTCATAGCTAGTAGTTTTTCCTTTAACTTTGTTGCGACTCCAACTTTTCTACCGACCATTTGAGGTGCTCCATCTGTAGCCACACTCACAGTTTTCGTCCAGTCAACACCTATTTTATCTAGTGTACCAACCAAGCACACAAATCTATCATTCCCCGTTGTTGTTCCCTTCATTGGTACCAGTTCTACAAGTTCTTCAGTTACCTGCATATTTTCATCTACACCACGTATATAAACTGCAAGTTGCGCTGTCACTTACATCTGTACTTTCATCAATTGCTACAGAAAATGCTACAAATTTAGCAACTTTTTCTTTGAGTTGACAGTTAAGATTTTCTGATAATTCATTAATTCTATCTGCAACTGTATTTCTTGAAAGGCTTATGTTTGCAAATGCTTGACGTTTTCCAGGGCAAATATCTTCCGCAGCCATCAACATACATTTCTTTATAAAGTTCCTCTCCGAAAAAGGCTTCGATGACAGCTATTTCTTGTGCAATCCTATAACTTGCCCGAACTGCAGCATCACTGGCTTGATGAACACGTTTAAACACTGACTACTGCTTGTTGAGTGACTGTTCTAGCTTCCTAATTGTTTCTTCACGCAACTTTCCACTATATTCATCATACTTCGTAGCATGAGTGCTTGTGTAATGCCTGCGAATGTTATATTCCTTCGCCATAGCTACTTTTTTATTACAAATCAAACAAGTTGGTTTTCCATTCACTTCAGCAAAAAAAGTACAAGATTTTCCACTTTTCCTGCACCACACGACGTTCTTCAATAACTGTTCTTTTCTTTGAAAACATGATGAAGGGGTTCAAAGTAAGTTTATATATGCTGGGGTATGCGTAACGCTCCAACTGACTCGAGGGATATAGCAAGACTGGTACTCAAAGGGACGAAGGCCGGGTAAATCGAGAGCCTGCCGCGTCCCGTTCACGTTTAATACCTGTACACTACAGTTTGCAGAGTCGACGCAACGAAACCGAAATTGTTTAAAACGCAATAATAAAAAAGTATAAATGATAATCTTAAAAAACGAAAGGCTGGATTAATTAATCATAATAAAACATACGGTAGGCCGACAGTAAGACTGAAGCAGTAAATGCACCACGGACCGCATACAGGCGAGCCGCATGCGGCCCGCGGGCCGCGTCTTTGACACTTCTGCTCTACACTCTACACTCTACACTCTGCACTCTGCACTCTGCACTCTACACTCTACACTCTACACTCTACACCTTGGAACACCATCATAACAGGAGTGACATTCCATCATGGATACTGGTAATAAGCTATGACTGATATATCATCTTCACATAACAGTCGGTAATAGGCAATCATTAATATAGCTTCAAATAATGGTTATATTATAATTAACATACCTTCAGATACCATTAATAGATTATAATTGATGTCTTCAAATAATGACAATAAGCTATAATTATTACATTTTCTTTAAATAACGGTGATAAAATAGAATTAATACATGTCCAATTACTCATAATAGGCTATGATTAGTATTTCGTCTTTAAATATCGGTAATATGATATAATTACTGTATCTTCAAATACCGGTAATAGGTTATAATAACTGTTGTCAAATACCGGTAATAGAGTACTAAATAGTTTCTCAAAATCGATAATAGGCTATAATCAGTAAATCATCCGCACATACTGATAACTAATTTATGATTACTGTATCGTCATCAATATTGTAATATTGGTAATTAAGTAAATATTGATATATCTTCTTTATATACCAGATGCATTGTCTTAATACTACTTTAGAACAATTGTTTGCATGCATGTAAAATGTGTTATTACAGACTTTAATGGTATAAATAAGTGTGATAAAAAATAGATGTAGCCAACAGTGAATGCTCTTGGTGGTGCAGTTACCAAACGTCGCCACAAGGAAATAATCTGAAAACGGCCACGATACTTTGAAGTGAGACTTTAAGCCAAATGTTTTTTTTATGTAGATACTTACTGGAATCACACATATTTTGTCTACCTTTCCCCCAAAGCTCTTAGCTTCACTCTCTCTGTTTTCCATTATTAAGTAGCAGGCATTACCCAGCTGACGCAACCATCAGTACCACAAAATGGACTCACCTTGTTATTCCATTGTGTGCTGCTCGGTGAGGCTCTCAAGCAACATGCACCTCCTGGAAGCTGTGGATGACAAACAGCTGGATCACAACTACTGATAAAAAATAGTTTTATATATTATGGCATTCAATGGTACAGAGCCAATGATAAAGGGAATATGATATCAAGAATATATGATAGGAGTAAATTTACAAATCAACAATTTGTACTAAAAGACGTTTTGAACTGATCACGTCAATGGCACAGTAAGGAAATGCACAATAACCCGTTCATTTAGTCAAGTTGGTGTGCATGAAATT